>JAPMOQ010018920.1:962304-1010812 GCA_026543055.1 Argiope trifasciata
TAGGCTATATTGAGATTAAATTAATGATTCTGAACCGCTGTTAGATGACGAGAATGATACCTAAAGGCCTTATCACACGGTGAAATTTCGTCAGCACTTTTCCGTTTCTACCCTCAAAAACCGGTCAAGCAAATTTCATAATCGACAACTTTTTCTAACCAGCTAGAAAAAGCCTTCGGAAATATTGTCCGCAAACGAAATTTAACCAATCATGTGAAACTTTGAAGTGACGTCTCTGTCGTTGTCATTTGCTGACGAAAAGTGCCGACGATATTTTGCCGTGTGATAAGGCCTTGAAGCTGGCATTCCTCCTCTCCAAATTTCCTCACCAAATTCAGCGGAAGGACGTTTGGCCCGACGGATTCGAAGCGCACCAGATCCACTTACATGGCAGTTCTTTGGTAGAATCGAGTCTCGAATCTGAAACCCTCCGATATCGAAGCCGAAAATCTATTAAGGTGTCCGCTTTGTCTGAAGTGTTCACTCGTGGACAATGCCGCGACAACAGCAGAGAGACAACGTTTGCGGACAATAATAAGCCTCGTGTGAGCCCACCTTTACGCTACGGCAGACCAAGAATCAGACAGAAATTTCTCCGAATCTTTCTCCATTAATTTCCCCCTACCAAAAATTCTGGCCTTTGGATACGGCATCGGATGCTTTGGGTGGCACTGGCGAATAATAATAAGAAGAAATAAAGACCTCTGGAGTTAATTTAGCATTTTTACTGAATCTTCGAATATCTATTCGAACGCTTTCTTGTAAGCCGAACAAAACCAAAATTTGACACGTAACGAAAGTTGCAATCACATGATCGCAGACAGAATTTCCTTCATTTAAGTCATTGCGTTAATGAGGAATTATGTTTGCATGCATGCGAAAATGTAGACCAACAGATGGTCAACCTTTTGGCAGATTTCAAAATTTGATTAGAATCTCTAATTTAGATGACAAATGTGTACTAAATTTTATATAGGTTGGTTGGTTTGGTTTTATGGCGCAAGATCCAAATCTGGCACTAAATTTTATATACGTAGCTCTTTGTGCTTTGGAGGTATCAAGATCACTAGTAACCGAGAAAATAGATTTTATGTGAATGTATTTGTTCAAAATTTAGAAGTAAATCCATCACCAAATTTCATCTGCAAAGCTCAAAGCGATTTCAAATTATTGTTTTTACAGAGACATTATGCCAAAAATGTGCTTTTCGAATTTATGGAGGTCTGAATAAAACGTGGCAATTCGTCAAAAAATTCGATTTTTTTTAATGATTACAATGCTTCATATACGTGAAAGTAAAAATATAAAATTACTTTTAGTTTCCGAACTCTTCATATTATTCATTCTATGAATGATTTTCATAAATCACAATTTGTTTTTAGTTCTACGAACTTTTTTCAATGACTATATTATATAGTAATACACCTTCTACCCAGAATAAATCAATTCTCATGCATATACTTGAATATAAATTTATTAGAGTCTTCGAAAGAGTAATTAATAAAAACGAGAACGGCTGTATTAGCAAAAATTAAGCGAATCAACCTTTTAAATAACGCGAAAAACATGCAAGAAAATAAAAACTGCTCTCAAAAATTATGACTTCCTCTCTAATCAACAGCAGATACTTCCAACAGTTTATTCGGGAACATTAAAAAAGAACAAACACTCTAGGAGACTGACCTCTCGAACTCGCTCACAGATGATACGCCACGTTGGTCCAAACCGCTACAGAAAACCGGAAGGAAATTGCGGACAGTTTTCCTAATTAAATAATTAAAACGGTAAGAGTGCGATATTTAAAAAGTTACGAAAAAGACTCGTGATGCTATATTTAGGGAGAGAACTGCAAGAGGGATGAACTTTTCTACCATCAGATACAGGATTAAATGCGAAATTACAACAGCTGTTGCTGACGGTCGGTAGTTTTTTTCCCCCTTCCAGTCCACACTTGCTCAGGGTCGTTGAATTACGAAATGCATTTCCGCAACAGACATCATTTTTTTTATGATTATTCATTTAATTGTATATACTTATTAGACTAAAACCATTCATACACGTACTATCAGAAGGCTATCGCATATCCATCTAGTATGTAAAAGATAGTTTAGGTAATTCGTTTTCCTTAGTTTGAAAATACACAGAAGTGCAGCATTTTGTTTAAATATCATAGAGTCAGTGGGATTTAGGATATTGCGGCCATAAGATTTTGAGGCTCTTTTTTTATTATCTGTTGATTTTAATTTCACGTTTAACAAATTTTTTTACTTAATTGACATGGTAATGATTGTTTTTTAACTTAGTTTTTAATTAAACTAATTTTGTAAAAAGATTTAGATTGTTATTTTGTAATATACAAATTATTTTTTTAAAATTTTATGGAAAAATTAATTATAATTATTAATTAATGATTTAGCCGGCATCCTGGCTTAGGGGTAGCGTGTCTTCCCCATAATCTGGGCGTCCCGATTCGGGCATGGTTGTTCTGTGTTCTATCTGTTAGGTGTATGAATGAGCCCCCCTGTAAAAAGGGGTTGTGCAAGTGAATGTTTGTGCCACCTTCATTTGAGCTAGAAGTCAGACTTCTGCCCTCTCAGGGGTCTTTACCCTCAAAAGCTACTGCACCCCTTTCCGTGGAAACACGCATATGACATCATCATCAATTAATGATTTTCTTATTTAAAAATATAAGTAATTATGATAAATTATAAAGAATCAAATTTGAAATAAATACAATTAAATTAGTATTATTCTAATAAATAAATGCTAGTGTCCTGGCTCAAGGGTAGCGCGTCTTTCCCGCAATTAGAGCATCCTGGTTGGGACATGGTTGTTCTTCTCTGTGTTCTCTCTATGAGGTGTGAGAAAGATCCCCTCCTTATAAAGGGGTTGTGCGAGTGAGTGTGTGAATGACGTCTCATATGAGCTAAAAGACTCTTTCCCTTGGGGGCTAAGGGGTCCTTTACCCTCAAAAGCTACAGCACCTCTCTAATCTCTTTTTTGGTTTGAATTTGTGTTCAATCCAAACAGGATAAGCAATAACATAAGTATATATAATTTATGAGTCTAATAATTCAATATAAATATATTCTGTAATCATAGGACTGTAAAATGTATATAATTTATATTTTACAAATTTAAATTTCAACTATATCATTTTTTTTAAATGATGTGCCTGAGTTTCGTCCTTCGACACTCAATGATCCTAAATAGCTGCGTAGACTACTGACTAAGAAATCGACCACTGGTTTGGTGTTAAATATATATATATGCTGAATCAAATGTAACTATATGTATGTAACTTCAAATGTAATTAAATGTTGTTATAAATATAACTATGAGCTGTTATGATATAATATTTTAATTAATATTTCAGTGTTACTGCAAATAAAATTAAATATGGAAATTTTAAACTTAAAAAGCAATTATTTTCTTAAATACTTTTACATTTCATGGGTTTATAACTTTTACATCTCATTTTTTACGACATACTTTTACATCTCAAGGGTTTTTATATGAAATTATTTGCATAATTTGCATATAAAAACCCATTTTCCCTGTAACGTTTTATACGGTAAAAAGATTCCATATATTCGTGGTGCAATTGCGGAAATAAGCAATCTTCTATTTTTAAATAATTATTTAACATATTTCGATTTAAAAAAATTGAACTCCATAGAAACCACACATTTAAATGAATCAGAAACTCAAATATGTATATAAGATAGTGTTTACGTGTATCGATTGTATAATTGCATCGAATAACTAACCACAAAAAGATGTAATACAAAACCTAAAAGAAATTTTCACTCATTTTTCTATAAATTCAGATCATGAAGTTCGCTGACCATTTATTATTTTAAATTTAGTTTCAATTAAAAATATTTATTACTCGAAATATTAAAACATGGTAATCATTAAATATGATGTTGACGCAGATGTCATTGGTAATAAATGCAATAAACCTAATCAAGGAGTCATTTGAAACGAATTTAAATACAAAAACAGCTGTCCGTGAATGATAAAATGTTTTGCTTATTCCAGTTAATTTTTCAGCTGCCATTAACTGATTTAAGTACGGATATAAAAAAAAATTAAAAGAAGAACTTAATTTCCCCTCTTTTTACCTTTCCTGAAATTTTATCAACGTGCAAATATGATGAGCAGATTGAATTCATCGGACTCAAATTTAGCTTTTCAACTTTTAATACGTGCACAGATTATACAATATAACTAATACAGAAACGGTATTGTCTTATCTGAAAAGTATTTACATGGTTTAAAAAACAAATTTGTTCAAATACAAATAAAAAGAATTGGAAATTTAGTAATTCAGTTTACTTACAATATTATTCATCCATTGAAATCAAAAAATCCTTTTCTGCTAAATTATGAACATATCTTCTAAGAAAAAATTAAAGAAATAAGACAACATAGAACAGGTTTGTCCGAAATTCGTAAAGAACACTAATATCGGAGTTGAGATGTAAACATTGCAAAGATTGGCAGCCTCATGAATACGATCTGTTTATTTTTTTTTCCAACTCGTTTATTAAGCGAAGTTAACTGAAATTTGAACTGAGATAATTAGAGTTCAACTTTCGATGTTTCATAATGTGGATGATTTTCTTCTTCTTTCCTTCCTTTTATTTTATTTCTTTATGAGAAATCATAAGTTTGCTAACATGTCGCCTACGCCATAAATCGATTTTCTTTTTCTCTCTTTACAATTCCAGAATTTTCCCGAAATAGAGTGTAAATGCTCCGCAACTTAATTTTCCTCGCACTTACAAGAAATTTTAGTGGTTTTAAAATTCCTTTCAGCCTTGTGTGAAGTGTTCAAAATGCTTCTTTGGCCTTATCTTGACTTTTGCATAATAAATAAAGTTCGAAGTCGAATGTAATATTTTTCTTTTTTAACTATGAAACCTCGGGAGCGACTTCACTGTCTCATCGTCTTCTATAATATAGCATCGAATAATATTCGATGCATTTTTTCTTAGAAATGCAATTTCAAAGAATTTTGTGTCTTAGCATGATTTTAAAGAATTAATACTTTTGTACAATATTATTATACATACATACATGTAGGGATTTAATTAGCGGCCCTTACTGTTAAATATTTAGTTCCAATTTGTTGTAAAAGATGTCACTACGGATACTGCAAAATACCTCTGAACCAAAGTCCAGGACGCGTGACGTAAAAATTTGAGAGAAAGCGAACTACGCATTCGCTCAGCAGACGGGAACAAGGAAGTTCATATCGTTCCGATTATGCATCTTTAAAACACAACGTAGTTTCGCCATGAAACAATTAATTAGGCCTCATCCTTGTTGGTATCTATAAGTAAATATTTTTTTTTCTCTGTTGTAAATAGTCCTGTCATAATTGTTAATGTCTTTTCCTTTTTCTTTGCTGTAAATAAATTTCTTTCTTAATCAAAAGCTTTTGTTCCTTCAATCAATGCCCCTAGATACTGATCTAAATGAGGTTGGATGGGCATTCTGTCCCACCCAATTCCTACATACATGCAAGCTCTTTTTCTAAAAATTTGATCAGTATATAACATAGTCTATTTCAAGTGCGTAAAGTAGACTACGTACATATTAGTAGTAGAAATACAGTCCACACAATTTTGGTTTAATGTTTGAAACTGAGAACATGTTCCACAAACTGTTCTCGTTATTTGAATACTGTTTGCAATCACGACATTTCACCTCAATATTAGGTGGCTTTAAAAAAGTTGATCGATTAAAAGAGATTTTGCAATTTTTAGCTGCAAAAGCTGTCATCCAATATCCACAATTAGCCAATCAAAAAAATGTCGGTAATTTTCAGATTTTGAATGGAAAATATGGAGAATATATTTATTTTCTCAGATTTCGCTGATGAGTTCCTTGAGTCTGAAGATTTCTAAAAGGCTCAAACTAAAAGTTTGTTCCGGAGAATAGAATCAGATTGAAGAGTATCTTGAAGGTTTAAATGAAATATTGTCGAAATCAATAATTTATAAACATATATTACCTATTGGTTATTAGGAAAAATAAATATATTTAAGGATCTAGTGCTATTAGAGCTTCAATGAAGATTCTTGCACAAACAACATCTTCTCTTCGGTAATTTGTCTATTTGTGATGATTCTATATATATAACTCCACAAATTTCTTCATAGTGCTTACTATACCTAAAAATTTCTAATCTTATTTTCTTTGAATTTTATATAATGTGGGATTATTTTAGTTTGGTTTCATTCACTTCCTACTTTAAAGGCACAACAAGGGTATTTTGGGATGAATTTCGTAATTTTGAACCATGGTTTCATGACGGGGAAAGCCTCAGAAAATCGAATTCTATGACTGAGATCAAACTTCTGAAGATTGCTTGGCAGTTCGAAATACTATCCACAATGTTTAACATGGGAAAATATTTCTTCTAATGACCATATGAAGAAAATAAACTGAATGAATGAGTGTGAAAAAGTATACAAACGCTTGAAGATATGAATTTCACAGATTGCTCCTTCTAATCAGGGGTATCTAATCGTTCTATACGTACTGCAAAAAATTGGAAATATAGAATTATTGCTTTTATTTATTTATTTTGGAACTTCTATAAAGAAAATAGGGGATTTTTAAGCTTTCCAATTTAAATAATGGATTGATTATTTGGAATCACTTGAAAAAATCTTATTGAACATTTCGCTTAACAACAGCTATAAGAAGGATTCATTAAAAGAAAAAAATAAACAAAACAACTTTTATTTTGTTTTCTGTCTCTCTTTTCTTGCTGTCAAAAGATCTGTTTCCCGCCAGATTACATGTTTGATCGATTCGCGCTGTATGAAAACAAACTATTCATTAAATCCTCCTTAGATGGCTATCTTATCTTCAGAAATCCGATGTTATAACTAATGGTTTCCCCTAATCGCATAATCCCACTCAAGGTTGAGTCATGCTTTTAACTTGACTTAACGACGTTAAACCAGAGGAGGGACAAGGGTTTCTGCATTCAACTGGAAAAAATGTAATTTTAAAATTACCCATCCCTCTCTTATTTTGAAATGAGTCCCATTAGCATTATTTAACACGTGTTAAGTGCGAGGTTACAGCGATAAACTCCTGCTTTGCTTATACTCGAAGTTCGCTGCGTCAACAGAAGTACGAAACAGCTGCCGTTATCGTACGGCATTTCCTCTGTGAAATGTTATCTGAAAATAAACATTCAGGACTTAAACTTATGATTTAAAAGCCACCATATATTTTCTCAAAAGGAAATGATTAAATTTCCGGTCACTGGTCTTCTTGTAGTTCGTATCCTAGACTAGACGAGGAATTAACAATTCATCTACTGTTAGTTACTTGATTAGCTATCACATTTATTTCTTTTTCCTAAAAGCAATAAATATATTTCGTCTAATAACTGGAATTTAGTTTTTTGTTTCTTTTGAGATAAATTGTATGTATGGCAACAACATAAATTACATCGGTTTTTATATACCAGGGGTATAAAGTCTATTGACCGGTGGACTACCAAGACATTTTGGAGTGACCGCCTTTACTAAGACCTATAACGATTATACTAAAAGAAACCTTTTTAAAGAACACTATAGTTTCTTTATCTCGTGAAAAAACGAAGTTTTCCTTCTTCAAAATTAAATAATTTTAAAAGTATGTAAACTTTAGTCGGAACTTCAAAATAATAGTAAACTTAAAATCAGAACTTTAGAATAATTTTTGGAATCTAATGGAGAAAGTGAAGTATCCTATTTTTTTTTAACCCTGCACAGGTCGCGCGGATTACAGTTAGACTTTAAGTGAGTTTGATGTTTAAAAAATAATTAAGAATAAGTGCTTTGTTATGTTTAAAGTTGATTAAAGAATGTTGATTAATTATTTTGGAGTTTTATTTTGATTTGAAAATGGATTACAATAGTAATCCGCGCGACCTTTTACGTGACTTTATAGAGCGCGACCGGTGCAGGGTTAAGCTGCATATTGTTTAACATTTCTTTTTGGCTCAATTTTTCTGTGTGAATCTGTATTTTCAACAATGAATATAATTAAGACATTGTATCATTCATGTTTCATAGACGAACCTTTGAAATCCAATGCAAAATGAGCAGTTAACCACTTAACTGTTTGATTTTCTTTACTAATAAAACGACACCTTCTATTTTGGGAACATTTTTGTATTTTAATTCAAATGGAAATCCATTGAATACTTGACTTATCTATGCATTCGAAGTATTTTTAATATTGGTTTATAATGGTTTATCTTTGAACTGAGTTATGAATGGTTTGTGTTTTCCTTACAACTATCAAAATTCTATAAATCGATGCACTTATGGCACTCGAGCCAAACAGTTAAGCAGTAATAATTTACCGAGATATTCAAGATTGACACGCAGTATACAGACTAAACTCTTCTATTAACTATAGCTACAAAAACTAACCTTAGATGAAAATGAGTTATTTTTAAATGTATTTTGAATTGTTTGATATTAAATGCATTATTTGATATTATTATTTTAGCGATTATTATTATCATGTTCGTAATTATATAAATAAGTACAAACATATGATGGATACAATAGAGGGGGATTATGTAATATCCAGTATCTATTACGTTAGGATAAATATTATAGACCTTTTATTTGCGGTCATTATGCCTATGCCTTGTAGGTGGATAGCAGCACTTAAAAAAATTAGAAGTAGCCCGTTCCTGGGAAAATTCTATCTTTTTATAGAGAAAAGAAACGTAAAATCAAAAGCCCCATTTGATAATACACCCCATGACCATGATCCTAATCCATTCTGCATTTTTTTTTGTTTGTTTTTTTCAATTTAGTCGAATAAATAATGAAGCAAACTGTTTTGATCAAGATTTTGTAATTATAATCATGTTTGATGAAATTTTCTGATCCTGGAATGTTTTCTTGGATCGAAAATATCATTTTTTTAAATTACGAATTATAATTTTGTTTAGTATTTAATTTAATATTTAGTTTTAATTTTCGACAGATGAGTACACGCGTGAGAATGACAAGAACTTTCCTTAATGGAACAGATTTAAGAAGCTCCATTATAGCACACCATTTGCTTTCGGAAACGGAAAACACACTTTTTTATTTCCTCCTTCCTTTGTCGGATTTTTCAAAGGCTTATTGCCGAGCGTAAGAAAAATCAAATAACACTTCCATAGTCTTCTATTTACCATCCTTTTCCAAACAAGATTTTCCAAAGCTCATCTCTCACAACTGTTATCTTATGTGGCTCGGTTCCAGGTTAAACAAATCATTCAAGATAGTCCTTTGCTACCCGATCATCCGCATCTTTTTTCGATGTCTGAAGGATGAAGAAATCGCTCATTTGCTTAGTCGCAAGCTGTTCCTCTTTTTACTTTACCAACTGAACCGATATCCATATTACAGATGCAGAAACACAAATTGAAGTGTCTGCAAAATTCCTGTTGATACTGACAGGCGAGTAAATGAAGGCAATACAATGCGGCACTCTCTAGTATTCCCTCCTTTTCATTTTGCAGATCCCTTTTAAATTGAAATTGGAAACCTCCCCCCTCCGTTCTATGTACGAAACCCCACTAGGTTGCGAACCTTCCACCGGTAGTGCCCCAGATTAAAAAGCAAGGGGGCTGACCTAAGAGGGGGAGGAGAGCTTTTATTATGGAAATGAGAGTGTTGAGTTGAATTAGCATTGATTTGTGCATTCGCTCGTTGGGTACCTTGGATTTAATAGGCAAACTTCGAAAACCTTTTGCATCAGTGGGTGAGCTACAAACGGTATTCAGACAGAAAAAAAACGTAAAATTAAAGAGAATTAGCACTTAAATAATGCTTCGTACAATCGAACTTTTGAAAGAAAAGGAACAACTTCTGATTTACGAAGATACAGAATTAGAAAGGAACTAAATGAACAAATTCTGAAATTTGCAGTCCCATTGAGGTTTCATTAGAGCTCTGTTTCAGTTTTGAAATTTAAATATGATATAACGGTGTCTTTTAAATATTATACAGATATATTCTTCAATTCAAAGCAGTTTAATTACAAACATTTAATAACCTCTTTCATTTTTGTGCTATACCCACCTTAGCAGATGGAGTTGGTACTAGTGAAATGGCAGATATTAGCTTATGAAATCATGAATCAGTTTTTGAAGACCTACTCCTATCAAAGTCTCATTTTTCTTATTAGTCAAGCGGTCTTATTTAGCTTGGAAAGGGTGCTATGTGTTAAATTCTATGAGCAATTCGTTGTCAGTTCACCTTTTGTTGGTTTCGCGGTTTTTTTTGAGGGACTGGTCACATGTTTTCCCTATTATATAGTATAAGTCTGCTTGTGGATTAGTAAAGTATAAAGAAGAATAGTTGAGTAGAAAAAAATAAAGGTGATGATGCAAGTTAGCGAAAGCGATGATTTTTCAGATAGTGATTATGAAGATGGTAATTCCTACTACTTAAAAAAAATGAAATTTAGCGAGACAGTGTACCAAGCGCTCTCGTAAGAGATTTCAGAGGTAAACCAATAAAAGAGACCAGATACCAGTGTATAGAATTTCAAGTATCACTTTGTGTTGTCCCTTGTTTCAAAAACCATCGTAAAAAGACTAATATTTAACTTTTTTTCATTCGCTCAAGGTAACTCGGGATAGTAAACTAATATTATAACTAAATATTTACACCCATAAAAAATAAAAAATTCAACTTAAAACTGACATATTTTGCTTTGTTTCGTTTCCTTGTGTTTAGTAATAAAATTTAAAAAAATGTGATGATTGAAAAAAATTTCAATTTTTTTTTCAGAATTTCTGGTTGAAGCAACACTAATTTCTTGTGCCAAATTTTATCCATCTAGCTCTCTCATTTTATTAACATAAGAATAACCTATTGTAATGATTCAGCTTCTCCCCGGCCTGACCATTGTGGTTTCTTTCCCACTCGCTCCATAATTGCCATTTCCAGACTGGTCTCCTCAATGGCAACGTTTAATGGCAGTGTAATTACTTACAAATGGACAGGTGGAGAAGATCCATCTAAGAACGGACATCTGGTCCTTTAGAGTGAGTCCTGGATACGGGACCACCCGTACACTAATCCTGTCTGGGACACAGATGTGTAGAGCCTGCATTGTTTTTCCATTATGGACCACGAACATTCTTGCGATCAACTGTCGACCAGCGAAGTTTTTGCTGAACGACGATTGGAGAATCGACAGCTCAAATGCTCCATTGTGGATGAGAGGTGGAGTTCAAGGAAGAGAGAAAACGCGAGGTTTTTGGAGAGAGAAAAGAGAAGAGACGAGGAGTTTTTTTGGTGAAGAGGTCAAGAGGAGAGGTTGGTGAACGCCGAGAATTCGAGAGAAGATTCCACCCGAGTAATTCGGTGGATTCTTGGAGCTAACTCAGTACCAAAGTGAGACTTTGACGGCCGGTTAGCTGTTCTCGAGAGTTTTCTCCGAAATATTTCGAGGAACTATTCTTATGGTGTTCCACAAGGAACTTTTCATTTAACCTAGATGATAAATAGTATTTCTTTCTGGAAATTTAAGCTGTAAATAAAGTAATTTGATTAAAACGCCTCCCTTTATTTGATCGAACCAGATCGAGACGTTACACTATATTCAAACAGCCGTGCAGATGGATTCCCTCAGAACAGATTTTACTCAAAATGTAATTGAAATTTGTAAATTTGTAAAAACCTTATACCAAATTTCAACAGCTTAGCTCAAAGCGTTTTAGAGCTATTTTTGTGTCAGACAGACAGATATTTTCCATTTTTTTTTTTCGATCTCTGGGAAATCTAAAACGCGGAGGCTTGTCCAATTCTCGTATTCAAAGTTTTTGACGATTATTATACTTTTTTTATATTTTGTACACGAGAAAGTAAAAAGATGATTAAATCGTATTTTTTCAGGATAAAAGCAATGACCAAATATTAAGTATTAAATGATTTCATTTCCATGCATTCTATTTAATTATTAGGAGCATGATTAATGCATATTTTGCCAGAAATGAATAGTGCATATTTTTCTTACCATTATATACTAATCAAACGTTGTCACTATCCAAAATAAATACCGTCTGTCATTTTCGAAAGTATGACTTTATTTAAAAATTATGCTTCTCATCATTCAATATTTAAATCTAACGTTTAATAAATGATCCGACAGATTTGCGAATGGTTGCAAAAAACATCTGTTCCATGTCCGAACATGGAAGAGACCTCTAATTTTAATTCAGAGGGAAACAGCAGCGGATCTCAGTAGACTAAACAAGAGATGAATTGTCGGCTGATGAAACGTAATGAAACACATCACAGATGTCAGGCGAAATGCAGTTGGAAAATTAATTTCCGAACAAATCGTTATTCAATGTGAGCTTCTTTTTCATTAGTTGTATAACGGCATTTTTCAGATTGAAAATATTTTCCTAACGTTTTTAGCAGAAAATGAATTTAATAATTAGTTATTATAAAACTTCCTCTAAAATCTTCCTTATTTCTATGCAAAATTTGAAACTTTTATAACAAATCAATGCTTCGTTGTTAAAATAAAGACACGTTTTAAATCAGCTATAAGATTAAATATTCTTCTATAAAAAATTTGTCATAGAAGAAATCAAAAATATATTTAATATTATTATAAATAAAATTTATCAATAAAGTTAACTTATTAACTCGGATAAATCGAATCATAAGGGAACAAAAAATAAATATGTATATAAAAATTTATTCAATTCCTACTTATTTCTTATATCCATATAAATAAAAATGAATGTTTGTCTATATGTCTTTTATGCGCTGCCGTACCGCTCAACCGATAACGATAAAACTTCGACTACTTATTACTTACAATTGCGGGATGGTTATGGGCATAATACAATCATTTAAAGTATATAAAATATGTTTTCAAATCTATTTACCGCATCTATTAACCATTGATTAACCAACAAATAACTCGCCAAGGAGACACAACGGATTCAGTGAAGATGCCAAATTCAAGCTAAACAATATTTCATAGCTATTGTAAGTAAATGCAATGCAAGTCTTTCTCTGAGATAATAGCTTTAATAGAGAGTGTGTGAGAAAGTCTTAGGGGAACCAATCTTAGAGGTTTGGTATTTTAACTAAGCATTTAATAAAACTTTAGCTTTATTTTCAGTACCTTCCGAAAGTATTATAGTAGAAATAATTTTGCACCATCTTAGTTAGTTTACAAAAATTAATCTTTTAAACTATATTAAAAATTTTATGGTATAAGTATATATTCGATGTTTAATCAATTTTAAAAGAAAATATGTTAATCAAATTTTCTAACATTAAAGAGAATTCTGAGCGAATGTTAAACAATTCACGTGATACAATAAATAGTTCCTTTGATTACCATTCTGAATGAACACCAAGCTTTACGATTCTAAAAGAATACACAAATCTAAGATATAAAAATGAATTTTTATTTGTAGAATAAAAAAACAAAAATAAAATAAATACTATTTATGCTTCTCTTTTATATATCCTTCAATTTCAATGAATGTATTCAATGCCGACAAGAAAATAAATATCATTCTTCTTCTCATCCTTAATCAAGCAAGATAACTATTTCAAATTCCGGATGATATTTCCAAGATTATTTCTTCTGCAGCAGCAACGCACTGGGTACCAGCTAGTTATTAATATATATCTTATATTGTTTACTAGCCGCCTTTGGCGACCAGCTGGTTCGCCATGAGTAATGCTTTCTAAAATTTTCAATTAAATCACATTTTCATTAGCCTAGAAGTAATTCCGGGAATTGATTGGCCTGAAAGCAATATTTTCTTTAAGATGATGGACGAAAAGTCCTAAAAGAACACCTTTTCCTAATAATATTCTTTAATTTTATAAATCAATCAGTTTTAACTATCGGTTATGCTTCCAAAATATTAAAAATGTTTTTTTCGATAATGTTGCCAAAATAAGAAATATGTTTTTTTTTTTCAAAGAAAGCGAGAAAGGGAAAAAAGTATTGAATTAATGATACAGATATTGCAAACGATTACATAAATATGCCATTAAGTCGCGATTTCAATGCATATCCTGTCTAAATTCAATCAGGTTTACTGTAAATAAAGATAATTTATGGAATTAATGATACAGATATTGCAAAAGATCATAGAATCATTTGCATTTATTTTTTAAAGAAAATATCACATTTTATATTTATTTTATTTTATCCTGTCACGTGCTGACAGTTGCATTTCTGTAGATTTATTTTGCGATGATAATTTTTTTTTTATTTGAATTTCCGGCATTCTTTTATTTTATCCAGTCACGTGATAAAAACATGGTTAAAATATTTCTTTAAAAATTCGTTAAAAATAGAAGCTTACGTTATAAATTAAAAAAACTGATATCGTTAGAAAGCTAATTTTTTTATCTTTAAATTGATGTAAAAATCATGTTTGTCCAATGATATTTTCGGAAGTTATAACGGAAAAACGTCGAAATTTCGCTTAAATTTTAATTAATTCAAATTCTAATTAAAAATTCGAAAAAAAGGGCTCCGAGGTGCACATTCCGAACCTCCAAGGTATGCATGTACCAAATTTGGTAGCTGTAGGTCCAACGGTCTGGCCTGTAGAGCGCCAACACACACACACACACACATACATTGAGTTTTATTATAAGTATAGATGATCGGGCATCGCGTCAGTAATCTAAGAGCTTGGCGACCATTTGGCGACTTGACGACCAAATAGAAATTACAGGAAAAATTTAATTAAGTAATCAATAATTGGAAAAAAAATTGTATTAACATCAAGTGTCATCAACTACAAAAAGATGGTCATTATTTAAAGAGGGGAAGCAGAAAACAATAGAACAGATTATGTAACTATTGTTCTTTTTAATCGAATTATTGCATTTTTCATTTATAATATCAATTCGATTCTGTTTTTAACATAGCAAAAATTGGGAAGGAAAATTCGGAAAAATCTAGTTTTAAAAAGCAGTTCATCTTTCCTTTGAATTTTAACTTGACATATCAGATCAGTACAATCAGGATATTCGATCCATGAATAGACCATTTTTTCAAGTTCATATAAAATTTTAAAAAAGAATGGTGGACCCATGGAATGACTGGCTACTTTACATGCAATGCAAAAGCTGGTAATTTATTTATTTATTTTACTCTTGTAAAAAAAATGAGAGATCATATCTTTATTTGATACAAACTATTTATTTAATTGCAAAATTTATGATTTTTTGGGATACATAATTCCAGACATTTTTTCATCTGGAACAAGCAGCCGATATTGAATGTACAATTTACATTCCGAGTTTGAGTTTGATTGAGTTTACTGACGCTGAAACCACTTCTGATTATGCAGCGCCAACGGCAAGGTATATGCAAACATATGGTTCATAAAAAGTCGCATTCCGATTACATTTATTGCAATTATAAACAATATTTCCCTGGCAAATGTTAGTAGTTTAAAAAATAAAATTCTGTTAAATGGTAACAGTATTATCTTCTTAACTTTGCAAATCCTTAAAATATTTTCAAGTTAAAGAAAAAGATACTTGATTTTCAACTTAATCGTCCTTTTCTCTTCAATTCCTGTTCCCTTATTTGTTACAGCCGCCACATTTACTAGTAATTCCTTGGATATCTTCAAACATAATAATCAGCCTTCTCCGATTCGAATTCATCGAAACCTGACGTCCCCTTCTCTTTCTTTTTTATTCCTAGGTGTGCTCCCAAATACGTGCATTAAAAAAAAAAAGATGGGTCTCTGGACCCTTTTGATGGGACCTCCGGCAATGCCCCAAGCAGAGAGGGGAGAGAGAAATGTTTGCTGCTGTGACGTCACACTCGTAAAAGCGTGTCCTCGTGGGGAGCACGTGCGGAGCAGCTGGTCCATTTTTCTTTCTCTTCTCTCTCTCTTTTTTTATTGCTGAGTTCGCTCGTTCGTTCACAGGGTTATATTTTAACGGTTCCTACTCCAAAGAATTCGATAACGAACAGTCAGAGAGAGTGAGTGGTTCATATAATATCATATAACATAAATCTTGATCCATCCTTTGTGGTGTGAGTTTATTTTAGTGGGATTAAAAAAAAACTTTATCCCTTATTCTAACGCATAGTATTCATCAGAAATGAAAATTAAAGATAATGCGTCAATGATGAATTCTTTTTTCTTTTCTTTTTATAATATAGAGCAATCAGTTCTCATTGTTTTATAGTACAAATAAATAAGTCGATCATAACTTTTGAATTATAAATAAGACATGAACTAAATGTGAAATAAATTAAATTGGAGTTTCCTAGCTTTTTATTCTCTCGTCGTTCATCAGAGAAGCAGATTTTTTTCCTAAACATATTACCGTATACTCCTAAGTATACAGTTCGTAATCATCCCACTTTCGTACTATCCTTTTTATTTTATTGTAATTACAAGAGAAGACAAGGCTTGCATCGGTAACATTGAAAGGCATTGGTAGCGGGCGTCTGCTACAATCCTCCTACATGTAGTGTGCAAAATACAAGTTGTGAGCGAAAAATGTTCACTGCTTCGTTAATGTGAAACGGACTTCAATTGTTGCCGCTGTTCCTGATTATAAAGGCTCAGTACGTACATGATTCGTTAAATTGTTCCTTGGGCATGTTTACTGTTTTTTAAGAACAGCACAGAGAAGATTTCAAAATGAGTGATCAATGGAAAAAAATCAGTAGTGACTATGAAATAGAAATTCCGCTTTATACAGTGACTAGACTCATGCAATAGCTAAAACCGTCAGATGCTTCTTTGATTCATTGGGTAGTGTTTTTCTACTTACCTTGAGATAAATGAATTTAGTACTCAATAAAAAATGGGAAAATAAGTATTATGATAGTGAGTTTTGGCATTGAAACTTTCTCGTCTGGTATTCGTGGGCGAAGAAATGAGTTCAAAGAACTCCGGCCAATTCGACTTTTTTGTTATCCGATCTCCCTTCCACCACATTAAAAGGGATACTCGAGAGTATACTGTAATTTAAACTCCAGTTTATATGATAGAATAATCAGTAATTTTGACAATGATTTAATAATAATAATGATTAAGCTAAAAATAAACGTCCATTTTGATTTTTATGAAATTTTATTGAATAAGTTTTAACAATTAAGCATTATAATCAGTAATCAGTAAAAAGTGAGCTTACTAATAGCCTAATCTAGTCAGCCTATTAATCACTACATTTCATTTCTTTTTTTATTATTATTTGTGGATTTAAAGTGCACTTAGCTATCTTTGTGAGAGCAACTGTCGAAAATCCGATTTCGCACAAATAAAAAGTGACAATTAGGATTAAGATTCTTTGAGAGGGAGTATCTCAAACATAAAAGGATATTCGTTAATGGAGAAGGGGTATTAGAAACCACTTAGATTCGGAGGTCTTTCATCTACCTTTGTGATATGAAATTGGAAGGATTATGATATAATGCAAGTTCCTAATATACAACAATTATAAAACGGAGTTCATTTGGTAGAATGCTGGGGATTAGAGCATTAGGCACGGAGGATTATATTCAATAAGATAAAAAGTCCATTAATGGATAAAAACAAATTGGCATCAACGAGACTTGTTTGGGTGTAGTTCGCATTTTCGTTTTGACTCTTTCTTGAGAATAAGGTATGGGACAATTGATATATATTTGTCATTGGCAATTAAAATTCATGTAATTACACATTGGTAAATACTATTCTAATAAATTATCAAGAGGCAACTCAGTTAGATTTAAATTTTTTTGTAATGGAACATTGAAAATTTGTCTTGAGTTCATGTAAAACTATCGATTCGGAAATAATATATATATATATTTAATTCTGATAAACTGTAATGAATATTCTCTGCAAACGTCGAGGTAATGGAAATTTCCTTAAAAAGCATGAATAAGTCGTGAAAATCATGATTTAGTGAACAAAGTGTTGATTTCTTAAGACACCACTTTAAGAACCACTAGGGCAGGCGTTCTGACCTAGGATTAGTGAATCTTTCCCGTTATCTGGGCGTCCTGGGTTCAAATCCTGTTTCAGACATGGTTGTTCTTTACTCTGCATTCTATCTGTAAATGTGAAATGTATGAAAGAGCTCCCGGTAAAAAGTGGTTCTGCAAGTGAGTGTCATCTTCATATGAGCTAGAAGTCAGATGTCTGCCTTGGGATGCTCAAGTGTCTTTATCACCCGAAGCTACTCTACAAAATCGGCTTAAATTATTGATTTTGTCAACGGGTTTGTTTATGGCGAGTACCTTAAGTAACAAAACAGGAACCACTGACGTAAACAAAATGGAATATTTAACCCTCTAAATGAGTAATTTTGTTAAAATCACTACTTAGATGCGTTTGCAAATATTTTTCAAACAAAGTGAATTGTTATTTATGTTACGCAATAATAATATGGTATGATATAATAAAAATATGTATGTAATCGTAAAAAAAAAACTCTCTAAACTGCGAAACACGTTAGATTCAATAGAAAATGGAATGGTAGCCAACCCACGAGATAAGCAGCTGGGAAATTAAGCTAGGTGCATTTTGATTTCCTTTTTCATTTTAAAATTGAGTAACTAATACATAATAATTATAATAATTTTATCATGATCCATGATTTCAAATACGAGATTCCGTTTCTTTATTTACTTTGAAACAAAATTTCTGGGCAAATAATAAAAAACGTTTTTCAGTATTTTGCCTCAAGCGAACAAATAAAAGGTAGTGAAGTAAATATTTGCTCCATCCTGGCATCAAAAGCGGAGCTTCCGAAATTTGCTCAGATTAAACAGTTTTGGGATCATTTCGATTTGCACTTCTAAGATGTTGAAGCTTTATGAATTCCCCTTTCCATCTGTAAAGACCAAAGATTCTGGATTTTTTTTCCCTGCATAAATGTATAAAGTCTGATGCTGTTTTTTGTGATGGATAAAGCAATTGCAGTCGTTGTGAGGCTGGATTCTAGTAGGCGCAGGACCAAATGCTTTTATTAAAAATGCTGAATATACAAAATTCAGAATTTGAAAACTGCAAAATTCTAAAAGATGTTATTCAAATTGTAGATATCGGCAAATGTGCCTGGGCAATATTTATAAAACTGCCTTGTGAAGTAACCGAGCTCGTGCAAAAATTTAACAAACTCTCAAAATAAAATAAAATAATTATCTCCTGACTAAAATAAAAGCAAATGGAGTTAATTAAGACATCTAAACGTTATTTAATCACAAACTTTGTCAGCTGCAAAATTGAATAAACTGATAATTTTCTAAAATAAAAATTATTTCCTAAATATAAGTTAATCTCTTTTCACTTTTTATTAAGAAAAAAATATAGGATTATTTATCTTTTTTTATAAAAAAAATTTCAACTAACAATATTGTTTAAGTAACATTAGAGTGTATTCTGAAGTGCGTTGTAAATAGAAATCAATTAAAAGCAACTGGTAAGATTTCAACGGATGACAAAGATATAGACATGTATCACTGTAAAGAAGGATTAAAATGCTAAGCTTCCGATGATAACATCGTAAAAGTCAGGCTGGATTGGATTTTTGAGGTATTATTTGTGTAAACATCGAGAATTATAGAAGCAAAAGACACAATACTTACTGATGAAAAATTAAATTTAATAAGGGAAATATTAACTATTAAATGTACGTTGACTTCTCGTCGTGAACTTGAAAAAATTGGATCTTTTGTCATACCTTTAAGGTAATCATCATTCTAACTAAATGATTCCATGAGTATCAAATTCTGAATAACTCAGTTTTAAAATTGAGAAATGTGTTAAAAGAATAAATTAAAGAGGAATGAATAAAAAAATTCCTTTTTGACACATCTTTAAACAAAGTATTACAATAATCTACTGTATTTGTACATAAAATCATTCCGACTTTGATATTTTTTCAATATTTTTTTTATTTCATTCCATATAATATTTTTGTCATATTTTTTTAGTGCTATGAAGATTTTCTTTATGATTTTCATCGTTTCATACGAGGAAGTATTGATGATGATATCGAGTCCGTGTTAACCCGGAAAGGGGAGACAGTAGTCTCTGAAGATAAAGGTCCTTGAAAACCCGAACCAGAAGTCTGACTTCTAGCTCAAATGAAGATGATACTCACACAAACTTGCTTGCACAACCACTTTTTACAAGGAGGTTTATTCACACATCTCACAAACAGAACACAAGGGAAGAATAACCTTGCCCAAACCAGGACTCGAATTTGGTACGCCCAGATCAAGGGGAAGATGCGCTAGGACGCCGACATAGGTAGTATTAATAATAAGTAATGGACATAATTTTGGTACATAGTAACAAAAAAATATAATGAATGACAGTATGAAACGGAAATGATACTTTCACCAATTTACTACCTTACTTACTTTTATCCAGGCCTTTGTCCCATCCTGGATCAATTTAAAATCTCCATCTTATAGAACTCCATCGGTCCATTCGTGCAAAAATCTAAGGTTTTGATTGGAAAATTTTGATGCATTTTCCATACAGTACTGGGCTAGACATTCTCAAATGTTCATCTATTTAGACATGTCAAGAAGTTTCTTATCTATTAAAATTTTGACATCTTCATATATTCCAGTTATGTTCTATGAAACCAGGAATTCCAAACTGATTCATCAGCACTGGGGTAAATGCCTGAAAAAGTAAAGACAGTTATGCCGAAAAGTAATTAATTGGCAATGCTTTTATTTCTGTTTCCTACGTCATGCATTGTATTTTTCATTATAATAGTATTCAAAATTATTATTGATATTTCTTCAAATCTCTATCTAAAATTTTTAATTCTGATGTTCATTGCTGGAAAAGAATTATATTTCTTTTTCATAGTTCTGATTGTCATTGTTTTACCAAATTCCTCTTTGTTTTGGAGAGATGTAAGTTTATTTTTCATGACAGTGAGGAGGGATTAAAATTATTTTTTATGATTCCATAAAAATAACATTTATATTACATATTCTTATAGTTTCTTATTCTAATACCATGAATAAAATAAGATTTCTGCTAATTTCATATTTTAATTTAGTAATAACCTGGTAACACTGCGATTTTATTACATTTTTTTCTTACACGGAATATTTTTTTATACAAATTATTTTTCAAAAGAAAAAAACTTTCTAATTAATAAAAAATTATCTTTATTTACAACTCGTTGCATCCAATAAACAGTTTGTTTTATACTCAAATCTCCTCAATTAATGCTTAAATTGTCTTAAAAATATATTTCTAAATATTTACTTTCTCAATTACGAAATAAATTAATTTTGTAAGAGTTCGGTTTATCACGAATCACGCTGAAATCAAACCAATCATCCAAAAAATCGCCAATAATCCCCTAACATGAAAGGCCACAATATTGTCTAATTTCCACATATGGCTAGAAATCATTTTGAAAAATTCAACTTTTGTGATTTAATTATCGATGACTCACTCTCAAGCATGCGGCTCTTGCATGACTTGTTCCTGCAATAGCCCCTATTTTAATTATATAAATGAGAACTTATTAATCCTATTTTAACTTGAGACTTTTTTTCAAGATTCTGTAGTTGAATACCACTCTAGTAACAGATTCAAAACAAGTTGGCTAAATTTCAGGCAAGTCTTTAATTCTTTTTCTTCTATCTTTGTAAATTATGATGAGAAAGCCTAAATGTCGAGATATCATCTTCATCAGGTCTACAGCAAATTCAAAATCATGTTGATGGTACCACTGTCACCATTATATATCAGATAGAGACAGTTGAGATATAAAGACTAACGTGCTTTATCAGTGAAACGTGATAAAGACAGAATTATTAGACTGTCTACAGAGCTCTATGCAACCAGTGTGGAAATTATGTCAAGGAAAATGACAGAGGAGCTTTTTTCCTAGTATATTCTTCTCACCACATTTCATGTCTTTTTTAATTTGATTTAAGGGGGTAGACATTTGAGCATAATCAGGGCACTTTGTTCTCTCAACTGTAAACAAAGAGATTTTTTTTTTCGCCTGTGCTTTCAGGTTTTTTTTTTCTCCCAAAGTTATTATTTCGGGATGTAAAAGAAGCAAATCAATGGGAATATCGTTTCGCTGAATTGAAGGAAGAAAACCGTCTATTAGCTGCGTTAACTTTAGCTCGTTTATAAACTTAAGAATAATAAAGCTTCAATTTAAGATTCGTTTATTAAGTTTCGATTCGATTCAACTTAGTTTCTCTCTTATGGCAGACACATGTTATCTAAATCATGTCATGTTTCCCTATAAAATTTATCAATACCCATACATAAACAAATAAATTTTATAATAATTCATACCTAACTATACATTTGTTTTATAGAATTGGATTTAGGCCTAAGGAATTAAGGAAATACTATTTTTTAAATTACAGATCAAATACTACTTTTTAAATTTCCGATTAGTTTAATCAAAGTACTATTGATTCATTTTAATATCTAAGTGAAAATTTGTTTGTATTTATTTTTTCTAATATGTATACCATAGAAAAAATGAGTAAAGTACTAAGATTCTTAAATTTGCTATATTTACTAGTTTATGATTTCAATTTCATTAGTTAATATTGATTAATGATATTAGTTATGAATGAAGTGAATGAATGAATTAGTTATGAATGAAGCCTTTACTATGATAGTTTATAAAAAATAATGAGTTCTATTTTCTTCTTTTTCTTTCAGAGAAAGTACGATGATCAACTATAAAGGATAAATTGATTACGATAAATTTGACAATTCTACAAATTTGGTATCAAGAGTATATGACAAATTTTATCAGTTTACGTTAAAGAATATTTTAGTTACATTTTTTACAGACAGACAGACGAAGATTGTTTAAAAGTTTTCAAGCACGAAAGATTAGAACTCGCAAAAATTTTATTGCCAGAATTATTCTAAATGTGGTTAGTTATTTCATTGAAATATATAAAAAAAATTGCATTATTTTGTTACCCATGCTAGCTTTAAGATTGCTGCCGTTGATGATAATATGATTTGGTATGAAACTTGTCGCTACAGAACAAATTTTTGTTCTTCAAAAAGTGATAAAAAATTAAATAAAGGATTTGAATGATAGCGGCCAAAATGTTGATAAGAGAATTTCTTTTTTAAATCAAGCTAGTCTTAAACCTTGATATGAGCATTAATTTTCCTTTTCTGATCTCAGCCTTCAACTTGCTTCATGTTTATGTGCTAGTTATGATTACTGAACATATATTCGTTATTATAAACACACCTGCTACTATACTGCATTACAATAAATTTTAGAAACATATTCTTGATCAAAAAAAAATATTTGATCATCCATTCTCCGATTAGCTTCTATGGCAAACACAAACAAATGCAGTAATTATGTCTAAAAATAATTTATATCACTAGGAAAATTTTCTTCTAGATCGCATCTGCTGGCGACATTTTCAGGTCATTGAGCTTTAGGATCTCTGGAGTATATATTCTTTATATTTATTCAGTTGTTTTTAATCGATGATATTTTTTCCTTCGATGTCCATTGATTCTTTTCTAATTCTATTTACTTCCTAAGCTACCAGGTACACTGAAATGGTTTTTGTAGATTTTGATTGAATTCTGCGATAGTCAATCAAGCACTAAAATAACTCCAACATATTTGTTTTTCGTCAGCTTTGAGAAATATATGGACGCAGGTGTTTTATGAAATACATTGACTCCGGGTGTAGTAAGAGATTCAGTAATCGATTTTCAGCTGAGATGCTTTATAGCAATCGAAATATTTTTTTTGACTTTTATAAATAAAAACAAGTCAGGTGATCTCAAAAGATGGTTTCCAGAAGATAAAATCCGTACTTTAAAGTGTTGTCTTTAAATATCGTTGCATTTCTTCAGTAGCTGTTTCTTGTGTAATGTGGAAGTAATAATAATAATAATAAACCTTTAATATTGATTTAAGTTAAACTGATTGTTGTTTATGGTCGTATTCTTCTATCATTATACCACTAACCACAGATTTTCAGCCAATAGTTATTTGTTTTTAATCTTTTTTTTTATACTTCAGCGTACTCAACCTTTCACTTTCTTATTTTGTTCTGTGTAGAAGAGTTTTTAAGTTTTAATTTTTATTATATTCAAGATGAAGTAGTTTGATCGTTGAATTTTGACAGACAACTTTGAAAACATATATTATTTTCTTCAGTTTGTACTGTTCTTTCCAGTATTCGGAGACGACCACTTTTCGACGATTCTGTCTCATAAAGGGGAGAGACTCGGAAGGATGAGCACATTTCCGGAATTCTTCGTCGTTCTTTGATATGGATTTTCAGCCTATTAGATACTTTTTTTAAAAAAATTTTCCACATGTGTGTGAATAATACGTCGTTTCTGACCATATTATTTTAACTCAGCTTGAGAGGGATTCGAATTTATTTTATTTTTAAATGCAAACCTAACTCCTTTCCTTTCCACCTATTTTGACGAATTAAACCCATTCTAACACATGCGCAAAAGTGTTAGGATGAGTTTTAGAATCCCTTGTCAAACAATATATGTATGACTTTTGCTGAATAACTAAGCCAGATGACGAGTCATAAAAGAATAAAGACAGGCTATAAAAGAATCTTTAATTACAATAAACTAATATCCTTTTATTTATTCTTTGAGTAATATTTGCTGCTAATAAAGTATGTGCGTATAGCAAATAGACTGTCGAGTTATAATGTTCATCTTTTTATGAAATTTTTACGAGATTTTGGAGTTTCTCCGATATAACTTCCAAAAAACACGATAGTACGAAATTAAAATCAATGATATTTGAAATTTTTAGTCTTTTTATCATTTTTAATTTAGTTGTGAAAACCTTTTCCGAATTTTGATGGGTTTTTTTTTTTCATTCATATTTTTCGGCAACAGATTTCGTTGTTGCAATGGAATTCAACCCATTTCCACCAATTCATTTCATATCTGATTTTATAATGTTCTTTTATTGTTAAATTCAGCTAAGAAGCTATATTACTGACTGTCCGTTCCACCCGAAGGCTCACGAAAATAAATACTAAATAACAGGACCGTGACTACAGTGTAACGTCTCGATCTGGTCCGATCAAATAAAGGATAGCGTTTCAATCAAATTACTTTATTTACAGCTTTAATTTACAGGAAAAATACTATTTATCATCTAGGTTAAGTGAACAGTTCTATGTGGAACACCACAAGAATAGTTCCTCGAAATATTTCGGAGAAACTCACGAGAACAGCTAACCGGTCGTCAAAGTCTCACGCTGGTACCGGTATTAGCTCCAGGAATCCACCGAATTCCTCTGGTGTAATCTTCTCTCGAACGCTCGGCTTTCACCGATCTCTCCTCTGGCCTTTTCACCAAAAAAACTCCTCGTTTTTTCTCTCCTAAAACCTCACCTTTTCTCTCTTCTTTCAACTCCACCTCTCATTCACAATGGAGCATTTGGGCTGCCGATTCTCCAATCATCGTTCAGCAAAAACTTCATTGATCTACAGTTGACCGTAGGAATGTTCGTGGTCCACAATGCAGGCTACACATCTGTGTCGCAGACACGATTAGTGCACGGGTGGTCCTTTATCTGGACTCACTCTAAAGGGCCAGATGTCTGTTCTTAAAAGGAGGGTTCTCACCTGTTCATCTGTAAGCAATTATACTGCCATAAAACATCGCCATTGTGGAGACCAGCCTGGAAATATAAATTTTGGAGCGTGTGAAAAAGAAACCAGAATGGTCAGGCTGGGGAGTAGCTGAATCATTACAATAACAACACTGGTGGGAACTGTGGTGGAATCCTAAGGACCATCCCCGGCCACAGTACAACCCACCTGAAAGAAGTACATCCCATCATCGATGGAAGGAGACAGGATGCCCCACCTTTAGTGCACCCACCGGGTTGGCAAGATCCAACAGTCATGCCGGAAGCATCTCATCCTCAATTACGAGGTGCTCTCCCCCCCCCCCTCGGAGATTATTTTAAGACCAAGAAAGAATGATTTTACTAATTATTTTTAACATAACAATTAACATGAAGAATCGAAAGGGAAAAAAAATTATTACTGCAAAAGACCTTACAATTTGAAATTTATTTTGTTTTTAATGGCATGCATAAAATAAAAAAGAAGTATAAAATTCTAAAAGTAAGGTTACAGTGAAATCCAAAACCATTAGAGCCCGAATTATCAACTTTTTGTTTCAATATTCTGAAATGATCACCTTTTGACGATTCTATAAATTAAAGAGAGAGACGCGGACGGATGAACGCATTTAAAGAATACTTCGTCATTCTTTGACCTTGATTTTCACGTGTATGAAATCATGTCCTTTTTGTCCTTATTATTTTTACTCTGCCTGCGAGTAACTCTTATTCATTTTATTCTTAAATGTAAACATTCCCCCCGTTTCATCTTCCCCTCTTACCCCTATTTTGACGCATTAAACCCACCCTAACGTATGCGCAAAAGCGTGGAGGGTTTTAGATTCTGTTGTCAAACAATATGCAAAACGCGTTTTAAATAACATCGCTCGATAGAACCTGAATTAACTAAGGAAAACGTATTTTAACTGACTACCAGAGAGAACCCGTTTTATTCGTATTTTAACTGATTTGTTAGACATTACTATTTGTAAGTCTCAAAATTATTGTATTACACTTTACTTAGAAAAACAATGTTTCAGAAAACTGCTATCATTGAAAAAAAATATATTTGGATATTATTTAACACAGTATCATTATTACAAATTATTTATTTCGACAAGGCAAACTACTAAGATACTAAGAAATGCAAAAAGAAACGGTTTTTCATACAGAAACGCCTTTTTGCAGTATAATTTTTTTGCAAGGACAGCAAATGAAACCTTGTCCAGTTCCTACAGCTCCTTTACTTGCTGCTGTTCTCACGGAAATTTCCTGATTCGGTACTCGCTCTTGAGTTAAGAAAATTTGCGGTGATATATCGAACTCAGATCTAAAAAACAGTGAATATTATAAACTTTTGTATCAAAGTTGTACTCTGATTAGCTAGATAAATAATATTGTGTAACAAATCAGTCAAAGCATGAATAAAACGGGTTTCCTCTAACGCTATCAGAATACATCTTCCTTTTTTAATTTGGTTTCTCCCTAACATTTTAGTTAAAACTTGTTACGTCAAGTTAATTTGCGTTTTGAATGATTTCAAGTTTTCATTGTAAATGTAATAATGCTTTAAGTCTGTCAAAATTTAATAAATAGAAAGAATTACTTAGGCAATCATGTATATTAAAATTTCGCATAGGAGTTTTAATTAAACGAAATAATTAATTTAAATTATACAACTAATAATACTTATGGTGGACTAGCTAGTTACCAAAAGTGGCTAGTCGCTGACTTCGCTTCCAAATTAACAACTTTATAGATATTTTTAAACAGCACCCTATTGTCCTTTTTATGCTTTAATTTTGTCAAAATTTGATAAGTAGAAAGAATTATTTAGAAAATCATGTATATTAAAAGTTTGCATAAGAGTTTTAATTAAACAAAACAAACAATTTAAATTAAATACAACTAATACTTATGGTGGACTAGCTAGTTACCAAAAATGACTAATTGCAGACTTTGTTCCCAAATCAAAAATTTATAGATATTTTAAAGACATCTCATTATTTCGTCTCGGTTACAATAAAATCCTCAAACTCAAGAGGCCAAAGAGGCCTCGGACTATAAAGCTACCTCCGCTGAAATAACACCGGGTATCGAACTGAACAGGATCTAAAATGATTAAAGACAGAAAACCTGACAAAAGGTTATTCTGGGGGATTACCGCTTTTAATTGGCAACGGGGTGTTCATCCCAAACACTTGAGCTTATCTGCAAAGCTTTGTGGGGAAATTCATAAAAGGGGCCGGGGTTCCTTCCTAAACCTCTGCAGAGCAGAGTTGGACCGAAAATATTTCAGCAAGACACGTTTTGCCGCTTCAGCGTTCTCAAAGAGCTACTTAACTCAACAATCGATTTGGAGAAGAGAAATCAGCTTCCAGATTTTTTGCAAATAGAAGCATTTGAAGTTAAATTAATTCGTATTTGTAAGAGTAAAGGACATCATTTCTTCTTGTCTTCTTGTATGCAGCCAACCACCCAGCCATCACTGAACGTAGCAGTATCGATATATTTATCATCTCTCTCTTTAATTCCATAAATATATGCATAAATATTTAGAATTTTATTTTTGAAGCAAGTGTAAAGTATTTTAACAGTTTTTATTCTGTATGATTTAATAATATAGTCTAATTTTTATCGCTTATCAAGTTTTTTTTTGTCAAAGCCATGATGAGCACAATGCAAAGAACTGATTGGGAAAACATAATGTAAGAAGAGAAAAGCATGAGAAAGTATTTTGAGTTTATGTAGTATTAGAAAATTTGTCAATATTTTGGTTTTCTAGGCACATTATAGCACGAGCAGCTTACAAATTAAAGTGAAGCCGGAGTTCAAATGGTTATAAAATTATTTTTTGAAATAAATAATTAGAATTAATTTCACTCACAAAAGTTATCTTCTAAGTAAATTATCCATTAATGTAGCTGATGATTATTTCCCACTCTCTTACATATCGAAAAAGAATATGTTAATCATCTTCGGTTTCCTTGTTTTAAATTGTTCCTTTGTATAATATTTGATAAATTTTACATTCAATAATGCTAAAAGAATGCATGTTAATTTTTTAGTTTTTAAGAAGATAAACAAATTCATTTATCAAAGCCTATTAGAAACTTGTATTTTTAGCCAGACATGAATTTCTGTCTATGAATGAAGAAATTTCAAACTCAAATCAAATGCCCCATTAGTAAATAATTTGTTTTAGTTATATAGTACTCATCAATCTATACAGTAATCAAATTTTCAGTGATATATTGAAGCACTTCGTCATCTATTTTCTCAAAAGCGTTTATAATAAATTTCCGGAACTCATCCGATATGACTGACTCATGCACTGTAATGTCATATCATTAGCAGAAATCGCAAAACGTCAGGTCTGAAGATCTTGGAGACTTTGAGAATGGGTTTTGACTTGAGACCAAGAGTGTAAACTTGAAGTGTGAGGACTTCGGAGACCGTCTTCAGTATATCGATTCAGTTAGTATCTTTTGTTTAAAAATAAATCTTTTTTTTTTCTTGTTCCTCCTAAACACGGTGTGAGTTCACGCTTTTGCATCTAGCAACTTGTGAAGAAAAGTATAAATATGGAAATATTTATTTTCTTTTTTTCCTGATTGTCATAAAAACGCGTGTTTAATAATTTTAAAATTATATCATGCATGCTTGTTTGTTTTTTCTTTTCATAATAGTTGAGACATGAAAATAGTGGAGGACAAGAAATGTACTGCGCTTAGCATAACTATTGTCATCAGTTAGAAAATAAATTTTAAAAATAATTGCATTCTAATTTTTACACTTTTTTGTGAAAACGAATCAGATTCTCATTTAAATCGATTCTAAATAAATACATGACTGCTTATCATTACTATATTATGAATATCGCCTGTAAGTTCATTAAACTGCAGTGGTGGTCTTTAGTATCTGTTGATTGGGCTGCTGTAACTTTTAATTCTTCACTGCGCGATATATGTTACTGACACTTTTAGTGTTATAAAAACTTGCACTGGGAGATTTCCTGCATATTTCCAAAGAGTTGGAAGAACGCAGGAAAATCAATGCATTTGCGGAGGAATTGGTACTATTTAATTCCACTATTTAATGGAATGTATGGAGATCTCAGAGTTAAGGAAGGACCTGAAGATTGTCAATAATGATTTCAGTACAGTACTGATGGTACCAGGCAATCTCAAAACCCTGAAGGATATGATGTTAAAGATTGATAGTTTCATTCCAACTGTTTGAGAGTGTTCAGATGGGGAGAAAGACAACTATTTACTATCTCGAAAGGAATGTTGGTTTGACTGTTTGTTCAATGTAAGGTTAGACAATACTTATTCAGCAGTTGACCACAACAAATCCTGTCGATACTACTAAGTTTATTGGTGGCGGGGTGGTCGCCTATATGCAAGAAGAAGTGTTATAAAACTGATTTCAAGCTTTGTTATAGGTTGCAGGAATTAAGAACATGAAACAATAATTAGCGTATACTATTACATCCTTGTATAATTGTGCTATGATATCCTTAAATGTAGGTTCTGTTTGACAACGGATTGTAAAATCTCCATCGCTTTTGCGCATGCGTTAGGATGGATTTAATTTCACAAAATAGGGGTGAGAGGAAAGACGAAAGGAGATGTTTTACAGTTAACAATGAATACTCACTGTTTTATGAGACGTAAACATTACAAATAATTAGAAGGAAATAGGTACTAATGCACAGTAAAATATTTCAGAGCAAATTTAATTAAATGTAAGGGGCATAAACATTTAATTATGAAGAACAAATAAAAAAAGTTCTGTTGTTAAAATCTGATAAATATTTTTTGACAAAATAATAATGATCTTTTTATATCAAATTGCTTCTTCTTTATACGCTATTAAATTTTTTGGCAATATTTTAATTCCCATTTTCTGCTTCTTGGTCACAATATTTAATGATTAAAATTTTTCCGTACCATTCCTGAAAGTTTTTTACCCCTACGAACAATGCGAAATTTTAAGCTAAAATAAAATGTAGTGAGAAACACCACAACAATCCCCTAGACGTGAAAAAAAATTTAACTTAAAAGTGCCTTATAGGGGAGGGAAATTCAAGGTCAAAGGTGAATATCGGAAATGCCCTAATCATTTCGCGTGTTACCCCTTAATGGGATGGAATCGTCAACATGTGGTCTTCTCAAAACCCGTTGACGAACAGTTCTATTATAGATTTCTTATAGGAAGTTCTGTTCTTTGCAGATATGTGCAAATAGGGTGGGTTATATTCGCCATATGGTGGGTTATATATGGGGGGTGTCGCGCCAGTGTGGAAATTGAATTCCACCATGGATAGAACTCGCGACCTTCCAATTTGCAGCCGCGTAGCATATCCCCTATACAAAAATGGTCACCAACGTTTAGTTACTGTGACTATCTTATTAACCCCTTTGCATCATTAGCGTATATATACGCTTAATTTTCCTGGTCACTATCACTGGAGCGTATATATACGCTGTATCATATTAGATGCTATGCATATAATATGATATATAATATATTCATATTATATACTACATACTTATATGCATCCCACATTTCAAATATTACCACACTGAACAAAATTACGAACAAATATTGCTCAAAAAATTTTTTTCTAAAATTTTACACATAAATATGAAATAAAACTTTTTCCGTGATATGGGCCTTTTTTTCATATTTTCATACGATGCAAATGGGTTAAGATATCTCCACACAAACAACTAAACCTAATATTTTTAATATATAAATTATAATACCAAATCGGACCATGAGGATTTACTTTAAGATTGCGGGAATTTCGGAAACACTTATCTTTTCTAATATTCTTCAAAATTTGTGAGTAAAATTTGCTGAAAAATAATATTTGAATTAAAAAAATATTGAAATTACCTAGAAAAAGGGAGTTATTTTATTATTTTTTGTTTATTGTTATTTATTTTAATATTGACAACTATTTTCATTCTCTTTTTTTTTCTTACGAGGATAAAAAATTTCAGTAATAAAAAAATTATTTTTTTAAAAAAATTTAATTTTTTGCATTACATTAGTCAACAGCCTTTCCTTTCACTAAAATGTGAGATAAAAATATATATTTGGATACTGCACCTCTTTAGACAGTTCGATATGTCATCTATTCCAACAGCTCTATCAGAAAATTTTAAAATATGTTATAAGAGTATTTGAATTTGCTATTAAGTCTTAGCTGAATGTCGAAATTCAGTAAACGTGATTAAATGTCTGTAATGCAATAAACACGACATTAAGTGAATAAAAAAAATAATAAGCCAGTACAATTTTGGGGCAACGATTTTACGTGTGGGAATTGTTTGGAGTGGATAAAAGCCGTGGGAAATATTAGGAAGGTAATTATCCCATTTCCTGCCACTGATAACAATTGTCATCACAATGGAGACAGGATAAAATTTCGAGTCTACTTTAGCTAATTGGGGAAGGGACACAAATTTTCTTTGTTATTAGTGTCTTTTTTTTTCCTTTCTTTTTTTTTTCGAAATAGATATTATTTGAGAAAGTTTGATAAAAAATGTACAACATTCTATAAATAGCATTAAATTATATGAAGTAATTACTAACATCGATATTTGTGATTTGAAATGTAATGCAGATTACTTACGAAATCAATACCTTGAAAACTAGCGGGTGTGGTCTCCCAAAATTTTTTTCGCATACTTTCTAATAAGTGAAAGTCTTCACAGGATTGGCGTAGTGAAATTATAAAATTTTAATATTTGACTTGAATATAACTTTTTTACTTATTCTATCATGTGATAGTTGGCGGGTGTTTTGGCGATTAATCCTTAGCATGGGTCAAAAGTATCCAAAAACTGAATTTGGGTATCAGATGCTTTCCTTCCAACCGTGTGAAACAATAATTTGACAATAATTCATCAACTGATGTATTGTTATACAGTAAAAGCTCTTTATTCGCGGGGTATATCTTCCATAAATATGCCGCGAATACAGAAACCGTGAATACGGAATGGTAATTTACACGGGATTATAGGGGATACGTTTCTAGGTGATAAAATATAAAAAAATCAATTTAAATTGAAGTTTTTGAACATTTTGCTTAATTATCTTAAGGCTTAGGCAACAGTTTGAAGAATTTTGCAATTTTCTCTTGCTTGGAAGTTTTTAAAAGCTCCTTCAATTCAGACTGATACGCAGCAGTCGCATTAGTAATTTGCCTCTTAAAAATAAGATTTCGTTAGATAGATGGATCAATGTTCATAAAGAAATCACAAAGTTTATTACCATTCTTAAACCTTCACTAAGATTTTTCAAATTAAATATCACGTTTCCAGTGCTTGTTGAAGCCTCTTCTTCAATGGGCTGTGAATTTAACACTTCCTCCAAGTCGGTTTCAGTCAGATATTCATCTTGCGATTCAAGCAATTCCTGAATGTCACTTGATTCTATCTGTTCGAACCCACCTCGTCCTATTCCATTCGCAATTTCGGCTATGTTTGCAGTTTGTATTTAACAATGTACTATAGACAAAGTTGTAATAAGATCTGTTTTACTTTTTTTTTTAGTTCATTTGACGGCATTTACAAAGGATATTGTGTTGGATACCTATGGAATCCTTTTATTATTATGTATGTACTTATGAGATCCGCGAATAAAGTAATTTTTAGCCTCGAATATTGGAATTGGGTCGCAATTTTTAAAACCGCAAATAATGAAAACGCGAATGAAGGAAGCACGAATAAGGACTTTTACTGAACTTAAATTTTGAAAAATCGCGTGTCAAATTTGACATATGTTAAGTCATTGCGTTTATGAGTTATCACGCTTACATATTTCTGAAAGTGCCGATCGATAGACGATCAATTTCTTACTGGGTTCCGCTCAAAATTTTGTAAGTGTATATACTAAAAATATTAAATCTATGAAATGAATTCTATTTATCTAGCTCTCTTAGTTTTTCTATAATAATATTAACATATGCTCAAACAAATGGATAGATAGAGTTTCTAGGAATGAATTTTCTCAAAATTTGATAAAAATGTAGAAGTTTGATTTTAAGTCTGTATAACAAATTTCATCTGTCTATCTCGAAGCATTTTTACGTTATCTTTGTCACAGACAGACAGAAGGACTGACATTTTTTTTTTAAATGTGTTTTACGAATTCAGGAAGATCTAAAACGAAAAGGTCAAATTTTAAAACTCTTATTATATTTTGTCTATTTTTCCTGCATGAGAAAGTGAAAAAGCACTGTTCTATTTTTAGGTTTCCACTGTTATAAACAATGAATAATTAGTCATCCTCGCATTTACTTTTTTCACATCACAAAGTAAACTGTAATGAACAAACAAATAAATCGTTTGCAAAATAAACTAATGAATATCGATGATTTTCATAAATCATAATAAATGTTTCGAGAAAACTTTCAAAGTTAAAGAAAAGGATGAAATAAAAATGTTTCTGCTTTGAAATTTCACCTCATAAAATTTCAGGAACTAATTAAAGATAAATTTGAACTAATTTCGAAATTCTTTTCTTAATTGTCTCACTTCCGTTATAATTATTATTAATTTCAAGGTAATTACTTAAATATAAGATGTGAATCATTCATTAATTACCACTAGTCACTACCCCACAAGCTTTCATTAGTTTTTATGAAATAATACGAATTTAACTTCGTTAGATGTTTGACGGCAATAATTTTTGCTAACAATACTTTTTGTTTGAATGAAATAATTTTTGCTAACAATACTTTTTGTTTGATGAAATAGATTTTGCAAACAATACTTTTTGTTTGAATGCAATAATTTTTACTAAAAATACTTTTTTTTAATTTTTACTGATGATTGTTTTAATCTTAGCAAATTTTGCTTTTAATTACATTTTCATGATTCAAAAAAATTAACTAATAAAACTAAAAATTATTATTATTATTATTATTTGGATTTTATTATTTAATAAGCATAAAATTTGCAATTTTTATTCTTATTACATTCTTCAAAATTAAAAAAAAATGCTAAAATGGAAACACGGCAATGCTATATAAATGAAACTTAAAGCTAAATAAATAATTATTGATGAAAAAAATGGCAATGTTGATTTCCCGTTACGGTTGCCGATATTAAATAAAAACTTGTTTTTCCATTGATCAGTATTCTTTTAATTTTTCACTTGGATGGTTTATTTATCAAAGCTCATTAGATTCAGCCAAGAGGTTCAAATAATCATGAAAAATTATGTGAAAAAGAAGAGATAAAAGCGCTTAAAGATAATCATCCAATCTTTTTAATAACTTTTTCGTAAAATCATGCATATGGTATTTGAATAAGGAAATCATAATTCAAATTAATATTTGTCTACTGTCTTTATTCTTAATTATAATTTTCACAAATGAGCGCTTTGGGAAATGTATTGTAGAAACAATTATTACCATAACTGCCATTAATTAAAATTAATAACCTTAATTTAAAGGCTTGGAAAGAATATTTACTTTTATCATTTTAACAAAAGATTTTGCATATGTGTTTTCAATCTATGAAAGAAGTCGCAGACGGTTTCATTGTTTGAATTAATTTTTTTAGTATAACTCTTTCAAAATTGCAAGAATAAGTTTTAATCAATTTAATGATGTTTATTTCAAATATCATAGCAGATGGTAGAATTTGTAAAAAGCTAAAAATTAGTTTTGTTTTTAGGATTATTGACCTCACAACTTTTTAACTCTCGTTGTTTTAAATAAAAATAACTTGTTTTAGATATATTAACAGATTTTAGATTCAAATTTCTATTTCAAAACAATTAACAATTAATTAAATTTAACTTTTTAAACAAATATAACATTTATTCAGATAACAAAATAATGATAATAATTCTTTAATATTAATGAGGCCTCATCACAAAAAAAGTGCTCTAAAAGGAAATTAAAATATTTCAAATTAACACCAGTTATGCTAAAATATTTGAAAAAAAAATGTTATATACATTTATTATAAATCTGTATGTCTTAAATTTTAAAAAATTACATGCTTCAAAAAAATTAACAGACTTTTTGAATAGTTCATATCATAAAAAAATAACACAATTTGCCAAAATAAATTTTTTTTTAATTCAAGAAATATAAATTTCAGATCAAAATAATATTTTAAATATTTATGGAAATAAATTTATTTTAGATATTATTTTCTTTGTTGTCCTTGTAAGAAATATATTCATAACATCATGATGATTTTAATAAAACAATGTAAGCTTAAAATGGAAAGGAATTGTATGACATGTTTTCATTATATTATTTGGAAATATCATAGCTTATTGCAAATAACTATTAAGCTAATTAAAAATATTCTCTTCTAATCTCACACCTAGGAACAGACTTTCGGAAAAATAAACGATTCATTAGGTGGTTCATATTAACTTTCTGAATCTTGAGTAAAAATATGTATCGTTTCTTTTTCACTTAAAAAAATTTTTTTTGCTCACTTGTTACTTTTTAATGACCAATTTTAAACATTTTTTATTTTATTTGAAGAAATTACTACTTCCTTTTTATGAAAATTAAACTGTTACTTTTTAAAAGTTACATTTACTATTGTTACATTTATTAACTTTCTGCATCTTGAATAGAAACATGTATGTCTTATTTTATTTTCCTTTTCACTTAAAAAAACACTTTTTTTTGCTCACTTATTACTTTACCAATGACCAATTTTAAACATTTTTATTTTATTTGAAGAAATTACTACTTCTATAAATTCTTTTTTATGGAAATTAAACTGTTACATTTTAAAAGATTTTTTTAATCCCTTTTTTACTTTCTCGTTAATATAGTAACCGTAAAAGTATCCCAACTCGAGGCTTTGACAGTCTCCTCATTTTAAACCCCTCTGAGTTTGAAAAACACATTTTTTGGAAAATGTCCGTCAGCCTGTGACAAAGATAATTTTTAAAAAAAAACTTTGTGTTAAACTGTTGAAATCTTATATACAGTCTTCACCCGAAATTAAGATATTTCTATCAAATATTTTCAGTAAAATCCAGAGGAAATTGGTCTCTCCAAATATGTTAACACAAATACAATTACAAACGTAGATAAATAAAATTCGATTCACAGATTTATCATCTATAATATAGACAACTGTCGAACATTGTTCCAAATCCAACTACGAGTTGACAGTCAATTTTGTAATTCTAAAACGTAATGACTTGAATCTATCAAATTTGGTATGGGAATTTGAAACTATTTTATTTCAATTGGTTGAGAAAAACGTGTCTTAAACACAAATTCCCTTTTTTGATTCTATTGCCAGGGATTAATCACCAAATAACGTACCAAGGACGACATGATAGTTTCAATAAAAATACTAAATTAATGATAAAAATTGATATTTCGTAGCTTATGGCAATTTTATGCAAGTCGTTAAGTTTAAGTTTATTAGATAATGATTTGCGAAAATATTTTGGGTAAACCACTATCATTGTGTGTTTTAATTTCCTCACCTCTAAAAGTGCTTGTATTTTCAATATTCAGTTTTAAAATTAGAGCAACAGAAAATGCCTGCCTGACAGACTTTTTGAGTTTAACTATATGCAAACTACTCAATTTTTCTGTCTTTCATTTATTTTAATTTTTACATGTATTGTAATTTTTTCTAATTCGCCAAATAAAAACAAAGATCAACTAAATTTGATTACTAATCATTCCCGTTATTTTGATTCATGTTCTTTGATGACTTTTTGAGTTTAACTATATAAAAACTGCTCAATTTTTTCTTTCTTTCATTTATTTTAATTTTTGCATGTACTATATCTTTTTCTAATTCACCAAATAAAAGCGAAGATCAACTAAATTTGAGTACTAATCATTCCTGTCATTTTGATTCATGTTCTAATACATATTCCCATCATAGGAGTGGAGGGCCATTTAAGAAAAGCTCTGGGAAAAGCAACTCTCTTCACTCAGTAAGTAGGGAATGTGGAAATTAGTGCAATATAATGCGGCTAAAGTTTATTGGGTTTGGATTATACAATGCCTGAAAAACCTACTGGTGACATTATACTTTTGTAATAAAACCACCACTGGATACACAGCGGCATGTGTTTTTCCCTCTGGTATCAAAATGATAATAAAGCTTTGCGGATCGAATCTCCTTTTTCTTCTGTTCACATCTCTGACTAAAGATTTAAAACCAAACGATATATATGGAGGGTCTTTCAGAAATCCAGTTGGAACCTGATCTGTCTGAAGGAGTAAACAAGATTCATCTCCCCCCCCCATTCCAGTCAACCCCTGTAGGCTCTAGGTCTCTTGAGATGGTCGTTCGGATAGACGGTTAAATTACGATCCAGCCTTTCTTTGTTGGTCTGCCGAGCGTACTTTCTTTGGATAGCCCCTGGTCAAAACAGGGAAGGGGTTTTGAGGGGGTCTGCATTTTACTGCCCATTGGCCAGACCTTTGACACTTCGGGATCCCTTTTCAAACATCTGAAGGTCGTTTAGGGGTGAGACCTTGGACACTGCTTTTTGACCCGTAACTACAGCTACCTAGAATACTCGGCTCCAGACATTTTGACGATCATACTTATATTGAAGACTCCTGATTTTGACTTTGTCTTAATACAAAATGTTGAGCCTATAAAGTATTTGATTATTTAAATCCTAATTTTAAAAAAGAAAAAAAGGTTTAAACATTATTTTATATTATTTTAGATCTGCCTCTGATGATTAATTCATTCGCTGGGATTACGGGTTGAAAAAAAAATTTAATTAAATAATCTGTGTTATTTGAACGTTTTTGGCTTCAATTAACATACATATACTATTTTAGGAGCTTTAAACCATTCTTTTTATTGTATGTGCTACGGCTTTCTCTAATTTTTGATTTATATTTTTATCTATCCAATTTTACTGCAGGAATGAGTAGAAGTGTTTCAAAAAGGGGAAAACTTTGAAAAAAAAAATCGCTTTTAGTTGATTTTGAAGATAGCGAGTTCCATATATATATATATATATATATTGTGACTTTTAATACAGCATATAAATGCGTTTATTAATCATCGTAGTTGCCTCCCCCCTTTTTCATTTTCGGTATATATATGTGTTATACCTGTATTGCCTAAAAGCAGTCATTATGACTACTTGGAAAATTTTAAATAATCAAATGACATTTATTATTGAATTGAGTAAATTTCTTATATGAAATCGAAGCCAATTTGGCTGCTATAAATGCTTGGATCCTTTACAAAGAGGCGACAGGAATACAAATACGACGAAAACAGTTCTTGTTCCAATTAGCAGAACAGCTTTCTACCGGTTAAAATGCTGCAAGACAGAAAAAGTAATCAGAAAATGAGGATCCACAAACATCAAATACAACATAATTTAACAAACGAAAATTTTGTCAAGTAAGACTTTGCAACAAAAACAAGACAAATAATATATGTGAAAAATGTCAAAAGTATGTTTGCGAAAGATGTACACATAAAAAGATTTCAACTTACATTAGCTTAAAATGTGCAAATAATGAATAAATTATTTTTTGTTCCAAATGAAGTAAATTTTTTTATAGTTAATTCTTACTAATAACTTACTATATGACTGTAAATAGTATAAGAAATATTAAAAATTAATTTTAAACAAATTTCTTTACACATTAGTTATTCTTTCACAATGCAGTCACTTTGACTGCTTTGGGGCAATATAGGTATACACTAAGTCTCCGTCTTTCTACTGTTGATTGCCTTGAGATAACCTTCTTATATCAATGCATTCCGTATGTTTCGAATAAAGTAACGCACAATGAATATCGTATGATGTGGTCGCGGTTAATGCTATCATTTGCTTTATATTGTGAAAATCCCCTGGTCCGGAATGGGCGCTTTTATATGTACACTGAAATATTCGTTTACTATGTTCGCTACATCATTCAGTGTTATCAGTTTTGATATAGATAATTCTCCAATTTTTCATTGTCAACTAACACTAATTACCCAATTAGTGAAATTACTTACATTATTTCTAAGAAAACATCTGGAAGTCGTATCAGCTCTGGACTGAAGTTCATATTCTTTTATGCGAACTAGAATGGTCTGGATTAGTCTAAACGGTCGAGATTGGCATGAAATCCGTTGAATAGCCTGTGGCCAACAATTGAATTGTGAAAGTAAAATAAGTCTTTAAAAAATAAGAAGAAATTATTTGACTATTAAAGACAAAATGAAGTATGAAAGTCTACTCAAAATTCTGGACTTTTCTAAACGATCAAGACTGGCATGAAATCCGTTGAATAGCCTGTGGCCAACAATTGAATTATGAAAGTAAAATTAGTCTTTAAAAAAATAAGAAAAAATTATTTAGGTATTAAAAACAAAATGAAGTATAAAAGTCTACTCAAAATGAAAGTGAAAAAAAAAATTCTTTTATTCAAAAAAATGCAGCTATGCTATTAAAAATTCCATAGCTTCTTGAAAAGAAATTTTGATGGGATTGTGGAACTTGCGCTCTATTGATCATTTCCTACCCCAAGTTTGTAGGTTCACTGGGATTTTATTATCTTTGACAGGAAAATTTGGCTTGGAGCACATATTCCACTCAACTCAAGATGTGTTTTTTCTTCGGAGCCGTCCCCCTTCGTTAATAACCTTTTTGGCAGTGAAAGATTACTTTATGATAAGATAAGACTACCAGGTAGAAGACTCCCCTCCATAAAAGCACTTAGAGCTCATAAATGAACTCCTTATCGTTAAATGGTTGAAGTAGGAAGTATTTCATGTGGTTTTCGGAAACTTATGAGAAAAAAATCTTCTCACTAAATTTAAACGAGTAAGCAACAATTGTTGATAATTCCGACAGAAGCGTGTTGAAAAAACTCTCCAATAAACGCCAACATTATGTTAATTTTGTTAGCTTTGATGTATTGAGATTAATGCACTTAATGTACTGAAACCCGGATTCAACGTTCAGCAAATTTCCAAACGGACATTTTATAAGTGACCCTTTAAGGAATTATTATCTAGCCCGATATACAGGTGTGTGTAGAATTATCTATATCAAAATATAACACCTACCCAGGGTGTTATATTTGATTTTTGTGTTCAATCCACAATCCAAATAGAATTTTTCACTTATTGGAATACCTAGCTTGAATACTGGATAGCTGAAGTTGTGCAATTTCCTATCCTGTGTAATTTCCTAATTATGGTAACTTCATTTTCATTTATATCAATGATGCTTGAGAATTGCGATATATTTTAATATTTAAAACATTTGATGGATTTTCTTAAATAAACTATGATGCTTCGAATTCATAAATTTAAAATTCCCGGATATAAATTATTACGGAAGAATTATTTTTAAAAAAATTCAGAATTAGTCGAACGAAGTCATAGGAAATTTGTCTCTTTATTTGCAAATTTACTTTGATTAAATAATGATAACTTTCTACATTACATTCATTGATATAGAAAACTAGTGTGTGAGTGTTCTCAAAACTTGCTATCTAATAAAGGCATTACCCCCTAGCTTCCATAAACAAATTTAGACCCTAAATAACATAGAGACTAACGTGCATGACGTGGCTTACAGTAGTCATAAAATATTAACCTGTGGTGAATGTTTACATGTTTGTTAAATCTAATGTGCAATTCTGGGCCAGTTTTTTGGCGATTAATCCCTACTATGAAGTTAATGGTATCCTAAAAATCGAATTAGTGTTTCGACTGCGTTTTCTCAAATCAATTAAAATAAAAATTTGATACAGAGTTATACTTGTAACCACAAAATCACATACCAAATTTGATTTGTTGTTTTTTGTAATGGCACTTGTCATTGATAACCTACTGACTAAAGAGACAGGGATTTTAAGCCGAATAATTTGCGTCTTTTATATTTTCAATAGCGTCATCTAGGGCTAAGAATGCGAGTTAACTACTCACGCCTCACAACCCTTTTTACGAAAAGGTTTGGTTTGGTTGATGGGGTTTATTGGCGCAACAACCATTTTTGATCAAACTGCGCCAAACACGTGGTGAGATTTAATCTTATTTTAGAAGTTTTAAAAGCTTCCTTCTAAATTGCATTGTTTTCCTGTTAACCGAAAAGTATAAATTGTCTCATTACCCTTTATGCAAATCGTCAGGTAATTTTCCATGACATTGCGTTTTGATCACGAGATCGGAAGTCGTCGGGTAGGCGGTGACTTCCGGTATGTTTGATATTTAACAAGATGTTCTGGCTTTGATGCACTCTCTATACAGAATGCTGTCAAAGCTTTAACTCTCTATATAGAATGCTGTCATAGCTTTAACTCTGTTAATAGATTCCTCGGATAGTTAACATTCCTGACTTAAACTCTGTTAATTTAATATTAGAAGGCATGTGTTATCTGCTCTGAGTATATTATTTTTCCTTTTTGTTAAATTGTCTTTAGGCATGATAAATTGAATTGATGATGAACAGTTTTTTGAAATAAACTGTTTTCTTCCGAAGGCATCATTGTTTTTATGTCACTTACTACACTGTGCAACTCTGCTGCCACGTAGTTGTGGCAAACAGACCTGTCAGCCTGTAAAATCTACAAAATACAATAGCGTGGTAAAATAAGTCTAAAAGTAATTTAAAAATAAAATCAAAAAGTAAAAAGCAGTCATTTTTTAAAAAGTAAAAAGTTGAGAATGGGGAACTTTATGAAGAATGTCTTTTAATTCGATGTGGGGAAAGTGAAAATAGCAGATTCGTTCGTCGTTAAATTGTGGACATTCTATTAAAATGTGAAAAACTGTCAAAGAACACTGACATATTGAATATCGGGGAGCGGGTTCCCAACAAATGTTTATATATGAGCCGTGTGTGGCCAATTCTTAATCTAGTAAGAATGTTTCACCAGTTGAACTTCATTCACTAATCCACAGATCGTAATTTAGACCTGTATCAAGGTGGGTTCAGAAGAGGCTTATTATAGTGCGCAATAGAAGATCACGCCTACTTCCGGCAAATCAAGTGACCACAACGGGACAATGGCAAATGATTGTCCGGTTGGGACAAACGTTGTCTGCGTTGTCTCAAGTGTTCACACGGGGACAATGCCGGGACAACAACAGAGAGACAATGTTTTCGGACTATAAAAAGCCTCGTGTGAACCTACCTTCAGAGAACGATCATCTTTGAGCCAGTACCCTCAGTAGTATTACTCTCGACAAGGAGGGCTTTGTGACCACGACAGAATTAATACGGGTACCAGCTACCATGCACACGTGAGTTCGAACTCGCAACCTAAGGGATGTGAATTCCACGCCATACCTACCAGGAAACCCCGGTCTATCCAAATTTGATTTATTTAAGTCATTGCCTTTTTGGGCACCATGTTTATATACTTCTGAACGAAGAGATCAACTGATGGTTAACCGTTCTTGGATTTGGCTCAATATTGATAGTGCTCACAGTGTATATGTTAAATCTCTATATAGAATTTTATCTATCTAGCTTTCTTCATTTAATAGTAATCGAATTAACATTTTCGAATAACTGGATAGACAGATCAGAAAAAAATTTGCTCAAAATTTGATAGAAATCTATAAATTAAGACCGAGCAACGAATTTCATCCACTAACTCAGTCCCTTATTATTATTTTTTTAAATCTTTATTACAGACTGATGGCCAAACAGACATGTGTGTCCTAAAAATGTGTTTTTCTACCTCCGAGAGTTCTAAGCATAGAGACTGGTCAAAATATCGATTTCGAATCTTTTTGACATTTACAATACTTTCTGTATACTTCTTATGCTCAATTTATTATGTTTCGTATACAAAAATATTTATTGAAGAATAGGGTACAAAAATAAAGTAATGAATATATTTAATGCTACATTTTTACTTATTTCGCTATAATTTAACTTTTGATCAAAATTGGAATATTAGTACTTGAGAGAATTTTCATCAGTCCTTTCCAGATTCGGATATTTAATAAAATTATACGTACGATAATTCTGAAGTTAGAATAACAAATTCATGTTTTAAGGAAAATACTACTACATAAATATAATTAATCCACTGGAAATTTCAAATCAAGAAGTAATGACTTAATTATGTAGTTTTGGTTCAAGGTACCAAATCCAATTTTTTCATATATATCAATCTGGAATACATTAAATCTGCCTTCCCGAAGTGATAATCATCAATCATCATTAGTCATCTGTTGATATTGCTTGAAGGAGAGAGAATGTCGGCTAAACAGTAGTTCGTTCGATCATATATTAAAAACTTATCACCATATTATTGCATGGAAAGCGTAGCTTTTAAGACTTTTAATTGTTTGTATTTTACAATCCTTTCAATAATTCAATTGAATCATTCAGCAAATATTTAAACTATTGTAACTGAACTTTTCAGTCTATAAATAGGCTTTTCAAATGGGCATAACGGAGACTTTTTATAAGAATAGTTCGATTCTTTATTACAAATATTAAAATAACAATTTCATTTACTTTCTGATTGATGAAGCTATCATAGTTTAATTCATTTGAAGAATTAATACTTCTTTTGTAATCTCCTTGATACATATTTTTTTAACTTCCAAATCTACATTGATTTTTGCATATGTGTGTTAGTGCCCATTAGTTTGCTCTTTCCTAGCTGTAATGAAATTTAGTCAATTCAATTTTGCTCATACAAAATTCTCCATACATTGCTTTTATTTTTCACTACTGAACAGACTTGTAAATGATAAAAAATTTAAATTCGTTCACAGAAAATCCAAACAATAAATAGGTTGATTTGATTTTTCAAAGCTTAAAAAAATTACTATAGCAAAAGTATATACATTTTCAATCTCAATTGTCCTGCACACAACATCTTCCTTGTATAGCAGAAATAAGAATTCATGAACAGTATGAATCTCAGCAGAACATGCCATCATTTAATTTCTTTTTCATTATTTCTCTTATTTGCGAAGCCATTATGCTGTACCTCAAACTACAATCAAACACTGATTTTTTTTTTCTTTCCCAATCTTTGATCAGATTCTTCTGTATGAGAAGCTAAGCAGCCGGTCCCTCATGTTCACGAATTTATGAGGGTAATCCCTTTAATTGGAAAGGGTAGAAGCCGTTTCCGATTACACAGGGAAGGAAGGCCATAAAGTTAACAAGCAGTCTTCAGAGGGGGAAGATAATCTGGCCCCTTGCTACAGAGCCACTGTGGAAAGAAAGGCCCTTCCGTCCTTCCCCATGGTGATAAGGATTTTCTTTGCTGTCACGGGTGGTTTTCAGAGAAGGGATTGGAAGATTTCGGGTTCCTTTCCTGACCTGCGACCTCTCAACGTTCAGTTTTCGGTTGCATAATGTCTTTTACTTATCTGTGAATTTTGTCTCTTTTAGGTGACATCCATTACTCAGTCTGTTTTTACTTTGCCTCCCGGATGTTCTCCTTCCCTTAGAAGATTAGCAGAAAACTTGTGAATATACTTTGACCCAATGGTACAGAATTCTTCTGTCAACACTAATACATTCAGATCCCGATTGAACTAGGTTTTTAATTTCATTTTAGTGGTGCAGAGTCTATAAACAGTAACTTAAGACTGTCTTTGAATTTTGGCTTTGGTAATTTTGTTATTTTTTAATGAAATAAGTCTATTGCTTTGACGAATAGATAAACGAGTTCTGAACTTATTCCTGTGCAAATATTCCATTCTTTCCAAAGGAAATAATTCGATATAAAAGACTGCAGGCAGATAGGTAGTTAATGAGTAGCTCATTAACTGTACTTTTCGAAGAATGCAGTAAATATTATTTTAACAGCTTGATTGACCTAGTAGTGACATATGTGTTTGATTAAAATCATTTTACCGGCATTCAACTATTCTACGGGACATGTACACTCATTCGTAAATGAAGATTTCTTTTAACAATTTCTTCCTATTAAATTCGGATTTCTAAGGCTAAATGGAAGAGTCAATGGCGTGACATTTTGTCAATTTGTCTTGTTTGTATCACTCAAAAGCACAACTGCTGTTATATATATGTATAGATTTACATCATGTGAGTTATAGAAGACTATAAATCACATGGTCAAAGCCTATATACTATGAGCAAGAGTGATCTCGTGCCTAGACTCAGAAGGTCAAAAAACTGGATGTCTCTTGTTGTCGAATAACTCTTAAAAATTCTAATCATTAACTCTTCAATTAAGGACATTTTGTCAAAATTCTTATCTTTAGTTATTTCCTAATGTAAAAATAGTAACGTATATTTAATGTATTCTTAATATTACAACACTTAATAATGCATTTTTTTGTCTTGGACGAATATGCGTTTTCTCTAGAGGATCCATTGTAAGTTTCAGATATCATCATCATTTATTCCTTCATACTAAGTAGAGTTGCAATTAGACAGTCTCATCAAGTTTTCCACATGGCCTTTGGTTACGTAGGGTTATTGCTTGCATATACATTTTATACCAGACTTCTGACAAACACAGATATCTACCAAAAATAACTCAAAGTTCCACCATTAGGAATAACATCTTCAAATAACTTTCTGACTTTAACATCCTCATAATTTGAAAACATGTCATTTATTAAAATGATGAGGATAGCAACTTTTCTGATTATTCTGCAAAATATATCTGTGAAATCGACTTATTGGAGAAATACAGTAGGAGCGCAGTTATAATCTTAATAAATATTGGAAATAATTAGTTAATCTATCATCGACTGACACGAGATAGCCTGACGGATTAAATTCATTCCACTACCTTCCTTCAAAATAATTATTTAAATTGAATTCATCAATATGAATGCAGAAAGTGTGCTGGTTTCACCAAGTTGAAATTAAATGCTTTTAATTAAATACTGCTCTTATGCTCGAACAATTTAAAATTGAATAGTAGGAAGTATTTTATGGAATTTAACTTTCCGAGGCACAGACAATATCTATTTTCATATATTAATCTCTTACTTTCCAAAAACTATTAGGATAAGGGAAAATACATTATAAAATTGTGATAAGATTTTGTTTTTATTATTTTCAAATTTGAAATAGAATTTTAATTATTATATTAAAATAATAAAGATAATTAAATCATTATTTTTTTTAAATTAAAGATCGCTATGTTTCCTGTCAAAAGTCTTAGACCAAGTTTGTCGAACCTTTATGGATAAACGTGTCATTTTTTCTAAAAAAATGTTTAATGAGGCATATACGTGGTGTCAAATAATTTTGATTTGTGATTATTGGGAAAATAATAAATAATTGGGATATTGGGAAAATAATAAATAATTGGGATATTGGAAAAATAATCATAAGACTAACTCAAAAGTGATTATTTACAACGAAAAAATACACTTTCCACTGCATAGATTTTAATTGTACACGTAATTGAAATTAAAGTAATATTAACATGATTTTTATTGTTGCAGATTAGATGACAAGTAATTTTTATTAGGATGGTAAGTAGTTACTTTTAGTAGAATGTATGTTAAATTGGAGTATCTCCAAATTGTTTCTAAGAGTGTCTTCAATTCATCTCTGAAAATAATGACAAGCGGACACAAGTAGATGAAAGTATGGTTTAAATAGCATGAGCCAGCTTCTCCAAACATTTGAATGCGTAAAGAATCGTTTTGTTTCAATTAATCCCAACATTTTCCTTGTGTCACTAAATTTTCGAATCCAAATTGAGCTAGACTGGAAATAAATCAGTTGCATTTCAACCAATCGAATTGGGACAGGTTCAGTTTATCAAATGAAGTCATATCAGAGTACATAATAAACTTGAATGTTTCCGACAATTCTTTAAAATGAAAAAATCTCGCTGAAAATTTCTTGATTGAAGAATAAATTATGGAAATAAACTATTAAATATTTTTTTTCGTGGTCTGGTTTTTTATGTACATCTAAATCTCTTTCTCTCTTTTAAATTTAGGAAGTAGTTGTAATTTCTTGTAATAATATCGTTCCTGAAAACATGCAGTCCAGTTTCAAAAGAGATCCATCATGATGATAATTGTTTTATTCTTAAAACTTTGTGTTCAATGCTTTGTAGTGTTAACATATGTCCTTATAAAACATCAATTTTAAGAGCAACATATCATTCAACAATCGTGAGTATTGTTTAATTACCCCCTTATTTGCCGAAACAGTTTGATTTCTTCCAAGCAGTCAACAAATCTTTGAAGCATGTTCCCGAGGCTCAACCAGCGAACATTATTATACATTGCTGACTTCATCCAACAAAGCCTCAAATTTTTGCTTATTTAAATCCTGTGACTATATGAGGTTGATTATTTTTGTGACTAACGCCACTAAATTACCAAGACATGTTAAACCACTCTTAGAGCACAAGGCTTGTAGGTGAATAATGCAGGAAATTCATGAATAAAATGTATTACGTTTATTTGAAAGAACTAATCAAACCATTGCTTTTGCCCTCCATATTTGGGCCACCATCAGTTACTGAAACAATCAATTTCTTTCTCAGCAAGCGAATTTTTAACTATAATACAGATATGTGTACCTTTTTAAATTGAATTAGAAGCAATCGCGTTTGCTCGTAATTCTTCATAGCGAACTTTGTTATTTTGAACTGAAATGCAATCCGTTTTGATCGGTGACATGCACAAAATATTATGTCGCGTGTCATCAATGCCCCGCGTACCACTGGTTCGCCATCTCTGTCTTAGACAATGTATTTCTAAATGAGATTCTTTTACAAATACAGAGATGCCATTCTAAGCATGGTCCAAAAATTGATTTTGAAACCATTAGTCGTAGGTATATACTACCATTAGGAAAAATGCTCATCATGAATATATATATATATATATATATATATATATATATATATATATATATA
>JAPMOQ010018920.1:1010822-1066578 GCA_026543055.1 Argiope trifasciata
ATATATATATATATATATATATATATATATATATATATATATATATATATATATATATATATAATATTTTTTCAGTAGATAAATATTTCGTTGATAATATTATGGAATATTTAGTCTTATCTATCCAATTAATCATATTTAGTACAACGTTCTTGACTCTTCAAAAACAGTGTGCCATATTTCTGCGACTAAAACTGATAATGTTCTGAATATCACCATTTTAGATAATTTTGATGCATCTAGAAAGAACTATCAATCAATAGGAACATTTTGTGGAAGTAGACTTGAATTGATCAAAATTTTATGCTTGATAATTTTGTTCGCGATTTTAATCAAATTAATATACTATTTTGAAATGTCCTTCGCAAGATCTATTTTAATCTTGGCTTTTTAATTTGAATCGTAATCATATGATTCACAAGCATCATGTGTTGATAAAATATAATCAGTTTTTATATATAAAAAAATCCTCACAATATTCAGCTAGATAATCGTTTCTACTAAAATAGAATGTTTGAGTCACGTGCAGTTAAATTGATTAAATTAAATTGGTCGTTTGATTTTAATTCTATTATACAATATCTGTTTTAGGATGAAACCTGATTTTGAATCAATGCTCCTCAAAACAATTAAACCATAAATATTATTAAATCAATATTGATTCTTTAAAAAGGTGGCAACATTTCAGAATTTAAGGAGTAATTCATGCGTTTTGAATCGAAATATAGTGCAATATTTAAGTCACATGTAGGTTAATTAATTTAAATATCCTGCCATATTTGTTTTCTGCTATATAATGACTATTTTAGGACGGACTCGGTAATTTCGGGCCATTATGAAATGACGCATATGCACCCACAAAAACGATGAATCAGTATGTGTTGTCATAGAACAAATGATTCTTTTTTTAAAAAAAGTGGTAACATTTCAAAATTCAGTTAATGAGTCCTGTGTTTTGGAATAGAAACTATTGAGTAAAGCAGGTTTAACGGGAAAGGTGTGCTCCTGTCCAACGCGTGTTCGTTTAAAATGCGCGTGATGATCGTATACTTGACCGCCCTTGACAGCGAGAATTATTAAAGAAGAGAAAGAAAACGAAAAATAATAATGAAAAATAAAACAGGAAATAAAAGGTATAATAAAAATCTGATGCAGCCAACGAAGGTCGGGAATGAAACGAGATTTTTAAAAAAAACAACCCTTCTACTCGTTGCGTCAGGGGCGATCCGCACCTTTAAGAGTCTGGCGGTGATCCAACAGCGCAGAGCCATTGCCAAAGCCAAATTGAAGGTTGTCGATTTAAATTACCACTTTTATAATCCACTTTACTGATGTAACTGAATTGCGTAAGTTGCAATACGCGATTGGCAACACGTATACGATGTCACATGCACCGGTCCTTTTTAAATGTTTACCTCCGCGAATTTTCGCTGGCGAATCGAATTATAATTTTACACTTCTATCTACAATATGAACTTCTTTTTTATTTGACTGACATTTTAATGAAGGTCTTTATTTTTTTTTGTACATATACATTCTAGAACCACCAATGATGAATATTTCAAAATATTTTTCTTCCTTTAAAAATAACAAAACAGATTTATAATTATCATCTGATATTCTATTTCATTCTGAAAAATAGACCACACAACTGGAATCAGACTTTTCACCATTTTGAATCCAAACGATTACTTTTCTCGTTTTCTTCTTTAAAAATTTTATTTTGACATATCGTTTATCAAAAGGAAAATTGAAAATAAAATTTATGTATACCAAAAATAAAACGTGACAGAAAAGTTTTATGTAAAAAAACAAGGTTTAATATAAAAATTCGGAACAAATTGAGAAGTATTCAGCAAGCATGATTATTTTAAATTAAAATGTTAATGTTTTTGTCTCATTAGATGATGCAATAAGCAAACGACAAAAAATGATATCATTTAGAATAAATACTTAATTGAAACATTTTCTACACACATTCACTTTTTAAAAAGATTTATATGATGAAAAACTCTTCAGTGGTTTGGTCGGGAAAGATTAATTTGGACGATTTCCTGATATCTAATTTTAAATTCGTTTCTTTTTATCGTGAAATTTTTTTTAAAACATTAGATATATTTTCATTGAATAGACTTAAAATGATGAATAAAAAGATAAAAATTTTAATTTAATAAAAATTAATTATGGTTTATATTATTAGTAGAAATTTATCAATTATCAAATTTATTGATTTTATTCTTATGCTTTCCAAAATGAAATTAATAACTATGTATACAGTAAGTATAAGGAGATATTTTTTCTTGAAGAAATAGATGTTCTAGGTAATTAATATAAATAGCTTCTTATTCATTTACTTCTTTATAAATTCATCAGAAATGATATTTTGCTCTTAGATTTTAAAAAATTCCTTTTGCAAAGAACGAAATAAATTTGTCTACTAATGTATTTATTAATTTTTGAAGTCGATGGTTCCAACTGCTGACAGGATTTGAAAAATCTAAATGCGTAAATGGTTTACTTTTTTTCCTCCATTGAAGCTTTTGAAAGTTCATATGATCGCAAACAGCTAGTGTTTTTATATCAAATATTTTTTTATCAAGCAGATTTTAATATTTGTTAAGTATTCATCGTCTGTTTCGAATATGAAAATGCTTTAAATGGAGTGAAAATAACTACTATACATCTCAAAATGACCCTAGTTTTCAAAATATCTATTTTACTAATATTATTCGTCATACTTAATGGGGGGGAGATGTTCTCACATTAATTTTTCGATTGTTAAAATTTTTAATTATTTCAAAAAGCAGATAACAATCAAACTGTCGAAATTAAAACAATGCATAGCGAGAATATAATTTTGAAATCCATCCATTATCTTTTAATAGAAATGAAATGAAGAGAGGAGAAAAACGTGACAGTCAGTCACATGATGTGCGCAATAACATGTGTCAAGTGACTGTAACGTCACGTGAATTGATACCCTTATGTTGTCTATTAAAATATTTTTGATTTTCATGTATGTATAAGATTTAGTGACTTTAAAAATGGTGTCTGAAACGATATGAGAGTTATTTTAAACAGAGAATCCTTATGAAATGTGGTCAAATCAGAAAGACTTAAGGAGTCAAAAACTCTCACCACAGTACATAGGTGTATTTCGATATATTTAACTTTTATTATTCTTGTCCATACATTTGGATATTTCGTAGAATTGGGTCAGTAATTCGCAGTCATAAGGTCCTGAAGCCAAGACAAAGTTAACGCATTCCCATACATGAATTTAATGAAAAATTATTATAATTAATAATATAATAAATAAGCATTTATCTTTTGCTAGTTAAGGTATTTTGTAAAAACCTAACGCACGACAAATGAGTTTTTCTAATTTTCCAAACCATGTCTGACTGGGTTGCTGATATACGAACATCTTTTGCACTTCAGCCAAGGACAATCCCGTTACCGTCATGAAAGGGCATTATTTATCCCGATTGACCCAAATTTCTAAGTCTGCGGGAGGTACAAGAAATACAACATTGCGAAACCTTCCATACAAAAAAGTAAAAATTCTTAACTACTATTTGTAATCATTCCTGAAGACAGACATTCTGAAGGATGAAAGTCCAGCCAGTCAATTATTGTTTTCTCTGAACAGCGAATTAAAGATCTATGGTTCGAAATCACACGGTCTCAGTACAATTTGTACACTAGTGAGGGAATTTATCATACTAGGAAATCAAATAATTGTTTGGAGGGCAGTCATTCGATCATCGAGGCTGACGGAAATTCATGTGACCATGGCCTTCTTTTCTTGGAGGAGTAGCCGAGATTTTCTGTCCGATAAGATGAGCTTCATTGTCCAACCATGGAAAATGTAATAAGAGGCCTGACAGTTATCCTCAGAATAACGGCAGCGTCATTTCTTTTTTGATGAAAGAAAGATTATCTTCACTTCGTCCCAGTTGACGTTACGAAACATTGATGTATGTTGTTTAATCAATTCTCTTCAGACAATGAAATGGATATGAGTGGATATTGAACAAACAGTTTTTGATTCGATGTGCTAAAATTGGGCCAAGTTATTAAACACAGTCTCATCTTTAACGTTTATCTGTTGTTAATAATAATTTAGATTAGTCTGTTCATATGAGTAATGTCGCATTTTTAACGCTTATCTGCCGGTAACAATATTTTCTGTTAATTTGTTCATATTTGGTTGAATTTGTAAGTAATGTAGCATCTTTAATGTTTATCTGTCGTTAACAATATTTTCTGTTAATCTATTCATATTGTTTAATTTGAAATTAATGTAAATAGTTTCCAACCGTTTTGCCTTTTTTCTGCAATAACAACGTTTCGTCTATCCCTTGAGAAACATAAAAGTGGAATAGTAGTGTATTTTAAAAAAACTCATTAAACATTAACGTGTTTAATGACATAAACGTGTGGTTTATTCTTAAAAAAATATTTATGAAATATTTTTAAGTCAGACTTGTGCTAATCATTAAAATCTTTAATACTTATTTTTGTTATATTTAGTAATTATATTTTTCTCCATTTGGAACAAAATAACGATACGTTTATACACAAATAAAATTTACTTTCAGAATAAATGTTGATATAGTTTTGAAAAATATATTCCTAAAATTGAATATCTGATTTCCTAATGCTTGCTTTTGATTTAAATTTCTAAAAACAAAACAAAAAACTTTATCTATATAGAAAAGCTGTTTCTTCAAATAGGCTGCTACAAAGTTTCCAGTTTCGCAGTCTGCTTTCGAATTCCAAATGATTCCGGATTACAGCTACATTGTCACGGCTGCCACTTTAAATCCGATCTTGTGATTAAATTCTTGAAGGTTACTTGCCCTGTTTTGATTAACTTTCAAATAGTATACCCATCAACCAAATAAGTATTATTTAAATGTAGTATACGAATAAAATTGATCAAAGTGAATTCAGACTACATTAAGTAATTTGGAATACTATTATTTTTTCACTGCAAATCGCTATTATTAGGATTTATTGATTCATTTTTATTCTTTTTTCGTTTCCAAGATCATATTATTAATAATTTTATAGGAAATGAACTATAAATTAAAAAAAAAATCTGACTTCGATATTCAAACCTATAAAATTTTTATACAAAGTAACATAATAATAATTTTTGTAGGCTTCTGTAGCTAAAATTAATTTAAAAAATGTAACCAAACATAACATAAACTATGAGCACAAGCGAATTTAAACAGTTTGCCATTGTAGACATTACATACGTATACTTTCAAATCACCCTCTATTTTTTAATTAATACTGTTTCACATTTTAAAAAATTCAAATTATTAGTATGCTTATTAATTTTAAGTTAATTTTTTTCAGCAACTTTGTAAAAATCAATATTTTTTTTTATCTAGTTATTATAATCAATGACTGAGAGAACCCCACGTTTGTACCCAGGATTATTTGATCGCATACTTCTATAAATTGAATACCTTAGAAAGTGAATGGATGAAATAGACTGGTACCCAATTACTTATATGTGACAAAGTGTGGATACTATACTTATATTTTATAATTCATATTTTCGGAGTTTTGTATTTGTATTTTTTACAAATTCATTTACCAAGCATTTAGGCTAAAATCAATTATTTAAATCAATCTGCCTGTGCATTCCCTTTCTTTAGACAATGTAAAAACTGTAATTGTAATAGTGTGTAAAAATCTGCATCCATTTTGTCGATAAACCCAAAACAAGAATTATTGATTTTTATACTTTCTCTGAAAAATATATAGCTCATCACTTATCCTAAAAAAAACATACACTCTGCTAGTGGGAGGGTTCCATGCTTCGCTCTTTTCCGCTGAGAGAGTATAATCCTTTCTAATTTGCTTACCCCTATGCAAGACTTCTTAATACTTCATCATTAAAACAGATTATTCGGTATTCCAGTCTGCTGCTTTTAATTTTTTTTAATAAGACATTTGTTATGTTGTAAGGAATTAATTAAAAGATTTTTGTATGACTGCAGCACGTTGAAAATACACTTTAATCCCTCAAAACCTATCTAATTCAAAATCCTGTTAATTTGATTCTGAATTTTTTTTTCTTCCTTTATTTTGATTTTCATTTCATTGCTCAAGTCCAACGCGCAATGAATGGCCTAACCTGGTTCTGTAGGTGCAAATATGCAGGCTTATCTATTAGCCGTCTATGTCAGCAGTTTCAGTCACACCAGCTGGAACTACAAACCAAAAAAAAAGTCTTTTTCGTTCATTTGGTGAGATTAGAAAGAAGTAATTTTCAACAAATTCCTTCGGCAAGATGAAACTACAAATTCTGCGAAATATTGTCATCAACTAGATCAATTGAAAGCTGCCATAGCAAAAAAACGGTCAGAATTAAAGAACCAACTAGGTGTTGGTTTTCATTGCATTAGTTGTAAGAGAGGAGCTCTTATAATTTGATTTGATTGATTTATCGCATCGTGCATACTCTCCAGAATTAATTTCTTTCTTTCCTTGAAAAATTCTCTTCGTGATAAACGCTTTAAATCCATCAGCAAAATAAAAGCGCACCTCGGCGATTATTTCACGTTCAAAGCACAACAATTTTGGAAAGAAGGCATAATGAGGCTTCTTGAGAGGTGGAAGAAAGTAATAGAGCAAAAGAGTTCTTATATAACAAAATAAATATTATCTTAAACAGTAAATATTTTGTATTCATTTCATTTCATATTAGAAATGGGAAAGAAGCTTATGGGACACCCTAATATTTCGAAGCAATACTCATGACACTTCAATTTTGCATCGGCCTACTCTTCAGTGCTACCTAGTTACCGAATTATTGTTTACTTTGAAATATCCTACGTTAGTAACAACTTATCTCAAAAGAACATGTTTAATTTTGAAATTTCTTGCACTTCAGTTTATCCATTGCTAGCATTTAATGGCTTCGTCTATTGTCAACGTACTGTGTTCTTTATAAAACAAGGTGAGCACAAATGTTGAACCAGATTTTTAAAAATCATGTTTTCGAAACTACTGTACATATTACAATATGCTATACGTGAGTTTAAAAAGAACTATAGCAAGTTTTTTTTTTATAATTACAAATGTCCAATGTGTGACTCTGTTGTTATGCGGCATACGTCCAATCTGTAATCTAGTTTGTTCCAAATATTTTGTAACATCATTCTGTCAATGATTCTGCAAGCTGCACAAATGCTTTCTTTAAGTTCGGGCAGTGTTTTCGACATTGGGGATACCTAAACAATTCCTGATATAATGATTTCTTTTTGTAGATTATGTCAAAGATAATAGACAAAACAAAACGCTACAAAATGTTAGAAACAAACTCAATTGCAGATGGGAGTATACTGTGTATCAAGACGATCACACATCGAACATTTGCAACTGGAAAAAAAACTTGGCATATTTCTCTTTAAATTCATGTATCACTTACTATAATATGTACAATAGTTTCGAAAATATGATTTTTTAAAAATTGAATCAATCATTTGTACTCACCTTGTATTGCGTGCTTTGAAATATCCTACATTACAAAAAAAATTATTTCGTAAAAAACACATGTTTAATTTTGGAATTTCTTGCAGATATCGGTTTGTCTATTGTTAGCATTTACTGGCTTATTCTATAGTCAAGACGTAGCTTGCTTTGTGATATTCCACATTACAATCTGTCAATCTCATATGCGGATTCTTAAAAAAAAACACCCTCATTTTCTCAAACAAAGATTTTATAATTACCACAAATCCATAATTCATAATACTCATCTAAATTGGATTTCCAACGAGGGGGGAGGAACTGGGGATATTAATGAAAAATTTCTTCCCCACCCTTAATAAATGGAAATGAACAAAAGGATGGAATGTTTGAATGTTTCTCGGCTATGCCGGCATCAGAAAACCACTTTCCACCATCTCAGGGACAACAGTGGAATAAAAAGAAGATAAAAAAAAGAGGATGCACAAGTATTTCGAGGCCAAATTCTTGCCAGATCATTATACTTTCTCGAACAAACCGCATACAAATTGCAGAAAAGAGGAAAATAAAGCAACTCAAATCCATCCCGTCTAGCTTCTATTGTGTTGGCTTCTGGTAGCTTTCTCTTAATTGCCACAGAAAACCCGTAACGGAGCTTCAAAAAAGTTGCAAAACATTGATTGAGTCCAAAGCTTGAAAGAAACCGCTTCGTATCGTATAGTTCTTATTATTTTTTAGAAAGATAACCTTTTGGGGATGTGTCAGTCACATGGAATCGGGAGGAAAATGCGGTTACCCTCCTCCTGTCAGCCTAATTTTCCGGTGACCCTGAATTTCCTCCATTTTGCTTTGTAGCAATAGATTGACACTTTCGCTCTTCGCTACCCAGCAATTTAATCATTTCGATTACGCGGGCGCCATTGTCATATCATCAGCTCGTGCGAAGCGGGTTCGTTAAGCTCGCGCCTTTTCCTCTGGGTGTCGAAATCGTGCTCTCTCTCTGATAGATTTTGTTGATTCTTTGTATCAGGAATACTGATAGCTGAATCTTTGTTTGGTGGCAGAGATTTCACACCTTTTGAGATGAAAATGTTCCTGGTTTTCAGTTTGTGTTCTTTAAAAAAGAACTGACGCGTGAAGAGATGTTCTTTTTACCATTGATTTTGTTATTTGATACTTTTTATAAACTGCAACAATTGGTAATCATTATTTAAAGAAACCAACTTAAATTTTAAATTCCATTTCAGAATTGAACCACATTTAATAACAAACAAACAAGGGGGGGTCTCCCCAAACTTTCTTGCACATTCTCGAATAAGAATCTTATCCGCTCCCCCCCTCCCCACACACAAACATAATATCTCATGCCTTTTATTTAGAGTTCACATTTTGAGGTGAAAATGTTCCTGGTATTCAGTTTTTGTTCTTTGAAAAAGAACTGACGAGTAAAATAAGTTTGATTTTGTTATTTAATTCATCATTGACTTTGTTACTTAATTGTTTTTAAATGCATCAAAAGATAATCATTATTTCAAAATGAAATTTATATTTTCGATTCAGTTTTAGAATTAAACCCTTTTAAAAAATAAAAGGAATTGTTTCCAAAGGCTTTCTTGCACATTCTCCAATAAAGATCTTGTCCTCCTCTTCCACCTACATAATATTATGTACCCTAGGATCCATAAGGCCATTAATAAATCTATAAGGCTACGACTGCCATATAGATATAATAATTGACGAAATATTACTCGTAAAAATAGCATAACATAGCTGCGAAATATCGATCTTTAGCGTGAATCTATCGTTCAAATATATGTTTTGTTTTAACCGATTGAAACCAAAAGTTGAAATTATTCGAGTTCTCTTATGATTAAATAGCCAGACTTCTGAATGGATTTCATTTCAGACTTGTACAAATCCAAATATCCCATCTAAATTCCACTCACCAAATTTTATCCTTCCAGCCCAAGGTATTCTGATGCTATCATATTCAAAGACAGGCATATATACTGTCAAAAATGTACCTATTTTAAATTAAAGGTCTAATATTTTGTTTGGTAATTTTAAAAGAATTGTAAAAATTTATGTTTAGAAATCATACTAAAGTGGAAAAATATCTAATTTTGGCAAATAATTTTAGCATTGTAAAATATTAGCAATGGAATTTCTAAACAAAAAAAAAGGTCTTTGAAAATCAGTTTGGCTTCAAACACAAAATTAAAAAACCCACCTTGCCAATCAACTCAGATTAGCTCAAACTTAATTAGTCCCACTTAATTATATACTGTTATTAATGGTTTAATTAATGGTTTATTTCGGCTATTGATATATCATTAAATACATTCAATAAAAGTATTAAGCAGTTTTTTTTTTGTTAAGTTAATGATTAATCTGTAGAGGCTCGAGTAATATAACTATCGCAAGATTAATAGATGCTTTTTTAATTATTTTTTGTAATTATAAAATGATTAGAATAATTGCAAAATAATTTCAATGTTAATCTGATATTCTAGATATACTGAAAACGCTTATTGTTGAATGTAATAAAGAAAGTACTTCATTAAATCTTATCTGTAGCTGCAAAGCTGAAATTCCAGTATCCCCGGGCATGCAGGTTTAGTTTAGTTATGTTGATGTCCCGTTTATAGCAACACGGCTATATCCCGTTTATTGGTCTATTGTGGAGCGTACCTCATCATTCTGAAACGCGGTCAATTGTCTCCATACTACCACTCTCCGCACTATGACGTACTAGTGTGAGGACGTATCGCTCTTACGGTTTTAACGTGTAACAGATAAGCTTGCACGACGGTCCTTGGTGCGTCACGAACTGATAAACCCTTCAGTTCCGAAGCCGTGATCTTACCACCAGGCCACCGCACCCTTGCCAGATATATAAGATTATGTTAAAATCATATTTTATTTGAATGCATGTTTAATTTTTAATTTTTTCACAGCGATGAAAAAAGATCAGTGAATACAAATTTCACTTGACAAGAGATGAATCATTTTAAAAAGTACCATTCTGCATACATGTTTTTTTTTACCAATAATTTATTTTTTGTCTTCTTTGCCAGAAAAATCCTCGCTACACTCACGAGGACTTTAAACAACACATTAATGAATTTTTGTGCGTCCCAATTCTTTTCAAAATTTATCACCTGTCATTCTTTTAAAATTTGAAAGGATCTAACCAAGTTATAATATATTTCCAGGAAGAACAAGAAAAGCAGTTCCAGAAAAATTACTGTAGAGTTTTTCAAAGTTAAGTTGCCAATTTATCATTGATAAATAAGCTAAGTTCAGCACACCGCACGAGGTTGAGGCCACTTCAGGTAAACCTTATCTTATACCTCAGATAGCCTGTCAGAAGATTGACTAAAGCTGATAAATAGAGTTCTTGTTGTGGGCGTTATATGCAAAGAACGATGTGTTTTTCACAAGGCATGAAACTTGATTTTTGTATTTTATTTTATTTTATAGTTAATTAGACTATAAAAAAAAGGTTATCTAAAAAATTTGTATTACGTGCATAAAGACTTCAACAATATTACGGAATGACCTCGAAAATGATTGTATTTTCATTCATGGGTGGAGAAGAATTGAGTTGTTTAAAGCATCTTCTTTTCATATCGTTAAGAGAGAAGTTAATTTTTTGTAGTAGAGCATCAAATTGTGAGAAAATTATCTCGAGGTTAAACTTTGTATTTTATACTATAAAAACACAAACATATTTCGGGTTTTCATGTTTTAAGTCTCCTGTTCTTTTTCTCTTTGAATTAAGTTAAAGAAATAAAATTCTGAAACTGTGTGATGTTCATAAATAAGAAATACAAACAAATGTAAGAATTATCACCTTTAGAAGAAAATAAATATCACTGCATGAAAATAAATGAATGCATGAATATTGCATAAAATAAACGAATATAATAAAAGCAAGATTATTTATAATTTTTAAGCAAGATTTGAATTTGGGACTATTTGTGCAATAAAGTATTGGCAACTCCATTAAAAAATACTTGGAGGTGATAGTTTGGTGCTAGTAAAAATGGAGCGTTACATGATAGGATAACGTTAATGCAAAAGTTGAATTAATGAATTCAAGCAATGCGTTAACACAACTCCTTTTCTTAAAAAAATTATTGTATTTTTATTGGAATGTAATGTACACAGGATAGGGTAATGTATGGAATTACACATGGGGCTAATGGCCTCTACGATTTTATTGGCACATATGCACTTTTTTGTCGAAAATTCCCATGACTATTTTGCTTAAATACGACTGAATTTCTGTGATGCAGCGTTAAATTTCGAACTATGACCGCCAGAGATTCAAAATGGCACACCTTCATATCAGAAGTTTGAAATATTTTAAAGTTTCATAGAAAGAATATACAGAGGAGATCCAATTTAATTCAATAGCATTGAATCATCTCGTAAAAAAATATTAGTTAAATAAGATTCAAATTTCTGCAACTGTTTTTCTGCGTATACTGTTTCGATTTAAACAGAAAAACTAAGCAATTTTAATTCTGGGAGATTTGAAAGATATGTTGCTACGGTGTTACTACTTTACAGAAAATTTCAAGTATTTGAAATACTCCTTAATATACGTTATAAACGAAGCAATTTTCACAAAATTGCAATTTTTGAGGCAGTAACAATAATTTTACATGATCAAATGCAACTTAAATAAACTTAATAATTTTATGAAACTTAAAAGAGAAAAACATGCTTCTGCTATGCTCGAAATAATTTGAAAGGTAAAAAGTTTTCTTATTAAAAAGCATTGGTGATTGATTTTGCGTTCTAAGGGAAAATTTTTGCAGTGGAAACTGACACTCTCACAAAACAATTGAAATTCGAAAAGCTGAAGAAATTGTGATGAAGGCATATGATAGTAACATTTCTCCTACGATTTAAAAATGTCACATCCTCCTTTGATTGATAAGTTGTTGCTGATATATTTTTAAATAAACGTCATACTTCTTAACAGAATCTCCTTTCTCCTGTATGCCCAAACGTGAATTTTTCGCTTCTGAAATTAAAACCAAATGAGTATATGTATAAAAACATTTGGAAATGATCTAGCCAATATTTTTACACAGGAAATATTTAGGCATTCCCTGTTTAATTTGAAAAAGTAGAATACAAAATATATATGAATGCGAGCCAGCGTAAAACATATTTTAGCAGTTGCATGGCCGAATAGAAGAAACCTTTGATTTATTTCATCATGTGAGGCATAATTTAGATTCAAAGTGTAAATAGTAAGAAATATACCATCCTACAGCGCGACATAAGAGCAGAAGAAATCAAAATTTTCCCCTTTAGTGATTAACTTTGAGATTTTGAAAGGGATTTCTTTGATACTAGTCGGTTTAGGTATCTTTTAAAAAATATTGTAAAAAGTATTGTTATTTAAAAAAATATTAAAGAGATTTAAATGCTGAAGTGAGCAGATTTACAGGACGCTTGTAGAATTAATCAAATAAAAAATGAGAATTGGATCAGGAAATAAAGAAACAATTTAGAATGAAATTATATAGATTTTTATCTAAATTAAGATTAAAAAAACAGGAAATTAATTAGAATTTTAATTAAAATTAGAGATATCATTACACACACACATATATGCAACAAATGTAAACAAAAGAGGCTTCATTTTACATAAGTTCTAAATATTTCGAAAAAAAAAATCATGCCACCAAAAATAATAAAATACAATATTAATAGCACATGTGTTATAACTTATAAAAAACCTTCGCCATATTATTACAAGATTATAGATGTTTCTAGATGTTATTATTTTTTCCTTATTGTCTTTTGTTAAACTGCGTTAATAAACAAAATGTAAAGATTGCCGCAGGAATACTGTGATAAAAATTGAAACATTAACTAAATAAAATACTTAACTGACGTCACAATAAAGCAACCTTTTAACAACACGATTCACAGTAGTTCTCTCATTGATCATTGAGCCGCATGGACAGCTATAAAAACACTCAAAAGATGCCGAATCGGCTCTTCGTGCATAAAAACTTAAAAGCAAAAAAAAGTAGACGTCCGTGTTCGAATTCGAGACACGTGCTCTCTTCCGTTTTGTCTGCTTCCCCCTCCCCCTTTGAACCGGGAACGAAACAGGTGGTGCTGACATTTCTAATGCAGAGGTGCACAAAAATGATACAACATTTTAGCATCAACTTGTAATCGAAACTGGACTGTGCGTGCATTCAATTGTACCTCACGCAAATGGGCTACGAAGGTGGGACCCAGGAAGGATATCTGAAATTTCCAATTATCAGCACTTCCGCGCAATATTTACTGCGTATTGATCTCCAAAGCGCTTTTCCCCCTTTTTTCTTCTAGATTAAACGTTTGTAACACTTCCAATGGAATGAAAGGAAATGTTGAAAAAATAATCATCTCAAGCTGCATGTTATTATGAAACTATTTAAATATACAAATTTCCTAATAAAAGCGAATAGTTAAAAGAAACCAAGTAAAAATTTAAAATTATGGATAAAACAGATTATGATTGTATTCAATAACCAAGGTCAGGTTGGGTCCAGTAGGAACTCACAGATGAATAAAGTTTTGGCTGTCCACTCTTTTCCTATTCCTATCCTCCAAAAATTCCATATTTGTTATTGATTTCAAATTTAATAAATATTAAAGTATAAAGTCTAGTTGAAGAAATTTTTAAGCAACAAAAAATATGACAAATATAATTAACAAAACATTTGATGGCATGCTTCAATACTTGTAAATTTCTTTGAAATGTAAATTTAAAACTAAGTAAAATTAACTTAAGCAAAATTATTTTTAAAAAAACTGAGTATAAAAATAAGAAGGACTAAGAGTTGCGAATCAATCAAATAATAATGAAAAAATGGTCTCACTGATTTACAAAGGAGTTAATAAATATTTAAAAAAAAAAAAAAACATTTCTTTTTTTCTTTCAAAAGTATTAACTCTGAAATTTAAACGATGCTTACTTCAATTTGCATAATTTTGCTTGCATGCATTTTATGAATCAAATGAAAACAAAATTTTTGAAAATACTGCCAAAAATCTTAAAGGACTTTACTGTCGCAAATTAAAAAAAGCCCGCCATTTTAATCGCAGAGCAGTCTCTTTGCAAATGCTTATTTGATAATCTATCCCTGTCAACTTCTAAAACATTAACGCATCTAGATTGTTCCACTAACAAATAGTGTGAAAGTTATATCGGACACAAATTGCACTAAATGAAATTATGAGTTTTAACTAATTCAAAAGCAGGAGAAAAAAAAACCGCAAAATCGCTTTTGCTTCTTTTTCTCTATATTTTTATTAATATCATTTTATTGTTATTTCTGTTATTGTGATATGTTAAAAATAATTGGGAATTTAAGACTGATGTTTTAAAGTCATTGCTTTGAACATAGATAGGCAATGACACAGCGAAATTTCCATACTTGCTTTATTTTTCTAGGTGTCCGATTATTCCCCACCATCTCCTTCTACTTTTGCGGAGTTTTTAAAAAAATAAACCTACTTTGAGGATTAAAAATTTAATTTTAAAACAAAACAAAACAAAAACCTGTAAATATATTTCTATTTATTGTAATGTATTACTTACTAGCCGCCTTTGGCGACCAGCTGGTTCGCCATGAGTAATGCTTTCTAAAATTTTCAATTAAATCACATTTTCATTAGCCTAGAAGTAATTCCGGGAATTGATTGGCCTGAAAGCAATATTTTCTTTAAGATGATGGACGAAAAGTCCTAAAAGAACACCTTTTCCTAATAATATTCTTTAATTTTATAAATCAATCAGTTTTAACTAACGGTTATGCTTCCAAAATATTAAAAATGTTTTTTTCGATAATGTTGCCAAAATAAGATATATGTTTTTTTTTCCAAAGAAAGCGAGAAAGGGAAAAAAGTATTGAATTAATGATACAGATATTGCAAACGATTACATAAATATGCCATTAAGTCGCGATTTCAATGCATATCCTGTCTAAATTCAATCAGGTTTACTGTAAATAAAGATAATTTATGGAATTAATGATACAGATATTGCAAAAGATCATAGAATCATTTGCATTTATTTTTTAAAGAAAATATCACATTTTATATTTATTTTATTTTATCCTGTCACGTGATAAAAACATGGTTAAAATATTTCTTTAAAAATTCGTTAAAAATAGAAGCTTACGTTATAAATTAAAAAAACTGATATCGTTAGAAAGCTAATTTTTTTATCTTTAAATTGATGTAAAAATCATGTTTGTCCAATGATATTTTCGGAAGTTATAACGGAAAAACGTCGAAATTTCACTTAAATTTTAATTAATTCAAAATCTAATTAAAAATTCGAAAAAAGGGCTCCGAGGTGCACATTCCGAACCTCCAAGGTATGCATGTACCAAATTTGGTAGCTGTAGGTCCAACGGTCTGGCCTGTAGAGCGCCAACACACACACACACACACGCACACACACACACACATTGAGCTTTATTATAAGTATAGATTTAAATATGTGGGAAATGATAAGAGTTATAATTCCATACTAAATCTAGCAATTAAAACTGTGATATATTGTCTTTGACAATGGATTCCCTAATTGAGTATTATTAAATGGTGAATTGATACCCAATTTTGCTGGTTTGTACTGATGCGCGATTGTGCCTGATAGAGTCAGTAACAGATTTTTTCAAAAGCTCGGTGTGTTATGATTCCTGGTAAGAATATGTTCCAAACAGAGATTTCGCTTCTTTGGAAGAGGCACTGGTGACGATCCGTCAATGTCTTTGGTTTTGACGGTGGCTGTCGGCCACTGAGTAGGAAAATGAGGGACTTTATTGATAAAATTAGAATAGGAGAAGGTAGAAATTCTTCAAGGATATGCACATTCTTACATGGGAGTAAAATGGCTGGGGATGAGTTATATAAACAATTTTTAAAAATCACGCATATTGTTAACGGCATCGAGGCTGGATGGCAAAATATGATACATCGACCTGATGATCTGTATGATATTGATATAATATCGCTCGATCAAAAACGAGTGAAGTAGAACTGATTATCAATCGACTCCAAAAACTAGGTACTGATATTCACAGTCTTTATCAGCTTTGTGTGCCTAATACTCCCTAGTCTTTATCAGTTTTGAGTTACAGCCTCACCCCCACACCCGATTTCGTGTTTGTAAATAAACTAGTTTGATAAGTTTGCAATCGGATAGGGCCATATAATTTGCCATCAGCACCAACGAAACACGATAGTTACGCATGTGTTTTAATAGCATGATCAGTTTTTTTTTAATTAAGACAATCTTGATTAAATAAAAATGGAGGGCATGGAGTATTATATAAAATACTAAGATAAATATTCTGCAATTTATTATAGTAAAATGTATTATAATCAGCAGAATTTTTAAAAAAATGTCTGTTAATTGAAAATTAATTTTTCTAGAACTTACCCTTTGAATTTCTGTGGTGTCATCAGTATATATACTCTCTTGAGCCTTTTTTTTTCTATCTGTCAAGCAAATTAAATAATAAATATCTAAAACATTACAATTAATTTAAATTAAAGCACATAGAAGGGACTTTATATAAAAACAAAAGAAAGTAAACAACGTTTCAAAATGATCATGCATATTATCACATGAAAGTAACGTATTTCACAATGTGTTGATATATCATTCAAATGTTTGTCAGCTTATAAGATAATGATGGGATTTTTAAAAATTCTGTACATTCATTTGCCATGCACTGACATAGATGAATAAAAGTTCGACAAATATTTTGAAAACCAACAATTTTCCAACTACTTTACTCCACATAAATTTCGTTCTTATCTTGTATATCATCTTCATCTTCTTACTCCTCACATATTCGATTATTCCGTCGTCATTAACAGAGAGTATCTTTTTGTCTTCTAGGTAGTAGAAGACCAATTAACTACAGTTACACCTTTTCTTCTAGGGGCATAAAACTACGTAGGAAGGATATCAAACGTGTTTTAAAGCCAAGAAGCTCTTCAGCATTCGATTAGCAGTCTTTAGTCATGATTATTGGTCATAAATGGAGACTAAGCAAACGTAGAGCCTTTCAAATTGAAATGTCACCTAATATTAAAGACAATACCTCCTCAAGCATGGAAAAAGAGTGGTGACATATTCTGGATAGTTCCCTCAAGTTACATATTCAAAAATGCTGGACTTTGATACTGCCGGTGAGCCCTTATTATAAAATGTGAAGCAAACTCTAGGGAGGTAATATGTTCACATGTTGGGAACAAATAATGTTATATTTTTGCTTGATATTCCGCACGCATTAATGTTGACACATAAGTTAAAATTATTGCATTTGAAATTTATAAATAGGAAATCTACTAAGTACCAACGAACTAAATGATAGAGAAATGAACAATGAGGGAACATTTCAAAATAAGCTGATTTCATAAAGCGGAATTAAATATGTAAAATACTCCTGAAAATATTCTCATTTATAAATTTTCAACATCATGTTTTTTTGGATTTTTTTTTGTCGCTGTTAACTAGAAAATATTAAATCACGTAAGAGTAAATCTATCTTTTCAGCACGAAAATGTTATTAAAAATTCAGTATATTTAATAAAAATAAATGAGCTTGAATACACTATATTGATGGTTTTTCGATTGCCAATATCCTTCTTCGAAGTGCTTTTTTGCGTTACCAGAATGCAATAATTTTCTTTCCTTTAATGACATAAGATTAGAAGTTTCCCTTGGCAACCGTCTGCTTGGCTTCCGTGTAAGAGTTTGTTCATGAAAGATTATAACCCCTATACTTCTTTTTTTAACCTATAGAATTCTTTATTTTTATTTGTCTTGTAGACATCTCTTTCTCTCGATCTCACTCTCTTTTACACACACACAGAAATCTGCTCTTGCACATAGAGTAAAAGATTTTCTAATACGATCAACCTTTAATGCCTCTTTTCTATAATATATTATTTCAAGAAAGATCTACTCCCTAATTGCTCATTTCAAATTCATTTGGTAAAAACAGACCCGTCAGCTTTGATTTTTAAAGTTATATGGAGTTTCTATAGCTACATTGCATAGTTAAACTTTAAAAAAAAAACATGCTTATGTACATTTCAGAATAGATTTATCTAATCGAAAGGTCACTTATTTGAAAACATGTGTATTTTCTAAAAAAATATGTCTTATGTACTATTTCATTTATTTAATATATTATATTATGAGTTGCGAAAAGGGATAAGACATGCAAATCACATCAAATTTTCAAAATTCAGAAGATTCTTATGTTAAGGATAATATATCAAGATTTCATTGAATAACTATTTTTAAATTTTAAACAGAATATGAGAACGAAATTTCTTAACATTATTCTCCGATAATGTTTAAAAAGTGTACAGTCTTTTTTCACAGTATTGGACAATATTGCCCAGTATCACTATAACAATATTGCTAAAAATTTGGATTTAATATGTACAAAAGAAAGAAATACTTTATAATTTTTTCTGTATAAGCTCATGGGAAGGGTGGAACGTTATTAATTAAATTTTCCTTACTTAATATTTATGCTTTTTCGGATGTACAGTTTACTTTAAAGACTTGAAATACATTTATTTGTATTATAACTCTCAAAGCTGCTTTCAAGGATGTCAAAAAATTAGCAACTCACATATTTTCAGCTTTTGTTTTTCTACTGATTAAAAATGATTTTGCGAACAACTTCACGGATTAGTCAGCAGCTAATGTGAGCTGATGAATCTTAGCTTTAAGTCAACGTATCTTATTAAGCTTGGTTTTCCAAAATAATTAAACGATAAGCATGTGCAAATTGAAACTAATGCGCCACCAGCTTATTAATTTCCTTTGTGATCTGCCAGCATTAGCTTTTATTTATTTTTTATTTTTTAATTCGTATTAGACTTATAAAATGATTCGGCAAATATTTTGGGTGCGGTTTAGACAGATTTATTTTATTGTCCGTCTATCACGAATCAACGAAATAGTCTCATTTTATGGATTCTTTTTCAGGGTGAGGCAGTTTGGATTGACACGATGAATTTCATAAGCTTATTTTATTATCTAGGTCAGGATGTCACTTGGCTAATCAGTAAAATGGGTTAGTTTCGGGAAAAGATTGGATGAGAGATAACTTTCTAAATGCTATCAAGTTACAAAAATTGGAAAACTTAAAATGACAATAATAATTTTGCCATTGATTGTAAATTTCTAACAATGTTTTTTTAAACTTTTATTGAAGGTTAGTTCATCAACATTCAATACCATTAATTGTAATTTTTCTTAATATAATACAAATCATTCAGAACAAACAAATATACTGATGCAAGCGAAATATTTATTTTTTAAATTAGTATGCAAAATACAGTAAATTAATTTTTTTAAAGTTGAATTTGGAAAAAAAAAAATGTGTTATATGTGTTTGTAAATTAATAGTTTAAAATAATATTAATATTTTCATTAGCATGTCAAGATGTCACTTGTCTAATCAGTAAAATTATGGCGTTGAGTCATAAATATTCATTAATTAAAAAATTTTTAAGGGTAATTCTTATTGATCTAATAATAATAAGTGAATGTTTGTTTGTTTTTTGTATTTTATGCACTGCCACATTGCTTAACCATTGGCGTTAAAACTTTGCCAACGTCTTGCTTTGAACCAAAAAAAAATGTTTTTCACATGGTCAGTTGTATGCTGGATGCTCACGAGTTGGATAGCCCCCAAATAAAATAAAATTATAGAATAAATATTATTTATAATTTTCCTTTGTTTATCATTTAATTTCAGCGGATGTATTCATTGTCCACAAGAAAATGAATATGATTCTTTCTATTTTTCTTAATAAAACAAGAAAGTTGTTTTAAATTTCGAACGATATTTCCAAAATTATTTCTTTTGCTTCAGAAAGGCGCTGGGTACCAGTTGGTATTTCAACAAAAATTGTGTAAAACTAATATTCGTGTATAATGCTTAAAAACAATTAGTCTAAAGAATATCTATTTTAGTAAGGATTAAATTTATTTCTAACAATTATAACTAATTTATAACAATTAAAACTTCTAAAGTTCTTACGGTATTTTTTTTTTTTAATATTTGGAAAATATTTTTCTGATTGGATTACTGCACATCTAATGGCTAATGGTAACTTCTTGCGCTGTTTTATATCATTTGTAAAACAAAAAATAGATTATGTATTAAAATAAATTAATATTCATTAAAACTTCGAAGCATTGTTTGCTAATTCAACGGACCTTTTCAGTATTCTAATGCTGTATGCTCATTGAATACTGCAGAGCTTTTATGTAACAAGCCATATTTATAGAAAATTATCTTACATTGTTAAAAGAAAAACTTTATCAACATGCAAGTTTAATGATATCGAAGGTCACGCGACTGAATTAAAAAGGAAATTTTGCGAAGATAATTGATTTGTTTGCTTCTAATTTTATATAGACGGAAATATTTCTCTGGGTTTATACAGTAATCGATCAAAATCAAAGTATTTGAAAATCTGTTTAATTAGAGAGCCATGTGTGCTTCTTTATTGAACCACTTTTTTTATTTCTCTTAAAAAGTGATTAAGCTATATACCCCCCAAAAAAAATCTAGTTATGTTCAGAACGAAAGGTGGAACAGAAAAGATGATGTTTTATTTTCATAATGTTTCAGCAAATTAGATATAAAAAAAATTCACAAATAAGATAATAAAGACATTTTTTCAAATATTTCACAAATCAAAAAGCCTCGCTTTTCTTTAAAAAATTAAATTTTTATTAAAAAAAAAAAAAGATAAATGGTATGACACAGGGATCGGCAAATCTTTTCGGTCGCGAGACAAAAATTGAAAAAAAAAAAAAAAAAATTTGGTGGGCCAAAAAAATTTCTCATTTTAAATTTTAAAAACAATATACAAGTATTACGATTTAATTTATATTAATGAAATGAATGAAATTACAATTTTGTTTCTAAAAGTTCCCTGTGTGACGATTCGAAGTGGGATGTACTGATTCTAAGGATCAAGAAAATGCTAATCTGTGAGTCTACTTCTGAAATAATTCTTTCTAAGGTTCATGGTTGAAAACATTTGGTCACATATAAAAGATGTGAGAAACATAGCACTGCTTTTCTAGGCATGAGATATTAACTTTAGGAAACTTACTTTCAGTAATGATTTATAAAACTCTAACTTTGACATATTTAGAAACAATTGCTTGAGATGATTGTTAGATTGGAACACATTTAATTCAAGCTCCAAATCTGACCTCACTGCTACACAAGTTACGCTGATAAGCATGGTGAAAATATCCAATTCTTTTTGAATGGCTCTAAAATCTTGAAATCTGCGTTCGAACTCAAAATGCAACTTTTTCAAGTCATATTTATAACTCTTACGTTTCTCTTCATTTACTGAGGGTATTTAATTTAATCTCGGGAATTGAGGCAAGTCACTGGAGCTTAAAATGCCCAGTCTGCCATATGTGTGGTCTAATTCACCTGCATTGGATTTCCATATGCCTGCTGCCTGAGAAAGAAATAACGCTTGCTTGCCCCGATCTACAGCTGTAACTAACAAAGAAATTCTGCTTTCAGCACTTTTCTAGTTGAAAGCTGTCTGTACTTGCTATTTCCATCAATTTATATTTTATAGAAACAAAAATGGAGAAATATATAAATATATATTTCTTATAATTTTTCTCGAACCGGCAAATTAAAATTCTATCCATGGACCTAATAAGACACTACCAGCGGGCCGTAGTTTGCCCATCCTTGGTATAAAATAATAATAGACTTAATTACAACAAATAATAGATAATCTTTTAACTTAATCTTATTAAAGAAGAAGAGGAAAGTTTATTGCAAATAAATTAAGCAAAATTTTGAAACTTAAGTTTCAAAGAAAATAAATTAGTTTACATAATAAAGTCAGTACAGAAAGAGGTATTTTGTGCTTTGTAATTCTATCAAAACATCCTCTGAAAACAGTACACGTCTTAACAGCCCCCCTTTTATTAAAATGATCCATTTAAATTCTGCACATTTTTAAAATATTAATGAATTATTGCGATTTAATATTTTTTTATTTATTTCATTATGTGATATAAATCTTTTTTTTATTTACCGATTATGACGTAAGACTGTCCAGCATCCACATTTTCACAAATTATTATTGAAAAATATGAATTTTAAGATTAGTTATATTAACGTCCCGTTTTGAAGCAACACTAGGGCTATTTTAGGACTGACCTCGTAATTTTGAACCGCTGTCAGATGACGAGGAAGATACCTGAGTTGGCACCTCCCTTCCACACCACGAAAAATATGAATGAGTGATTACTGAAGAATTATGAAAACTTTAATAACTAAGTGATCGTAATCATTCATATGAGAATGTCATTTTGATGTATGTTTGAATTTGGTGAAGTTTTAGTATAATTTTATCTGTTATAGAATTTATATTCTTTCCAAGCTTATATGTGTTGCAATTAGGAAAACTAAATTCTTTTGTCGTATCTGTTAGACCTATCCCCTCTCAGCCTATTGACCCTAGATTGTTACCTAATTTGTTTATTTAAAAACACCACCACTGTTCCGAAAGGAAATGACATCCTCTGAAATTACTAACTACTTATGGTGTTTAACTATGATTCCTTTTGATCGAATACTATAATATAGATCATTTAGCTTATTTTCAAAGACTAATTTGAAGCTCTTTTTACTTTACAATTCTCGATTTAGTGTATTTATTTATGTTAGTAATAATTGGAAGTTGCAAATTTTTTAACAAGAAGTTTATTCAAGAGCCCGTTAAAGTTGCGAATCCCTTTTGCTCTAAACTTCAGAATGATGATAATTATAGTTTTAAAAATAGTAATTGTCTATGTGTTAAAAAATAAGGGGACGCAAAGCGCCGTTTAACTATAGCAAGTTGAATTACCGTTTTCATTTCGAAAATGCCAAGATATATGGTTAAAAAAAAGGCGAAAATAAACAACAGTATAGATTTAATAAGAAAAGAATCTTACATGTATAGGAAATAAGATTTAAAAAATGCAAAACACTTATTTATTTGTTCAACATTTACATACTGTGCCATTGAGAACCAACACAAAATAGTAACAAATAATAAAGTGTAAATTAGTAATAGTAAAATGTAAGAATAGAGCGTTTATTTGACATTATAGACAATTTTCTTCATAATATCAGGTCACAGATCTGTTATTGTAATTCCCTTTGCATAGATTGTAACATAGAAAGTGTTAGCCTACCTAAAGAGTCGGTAGCATATTTTCAAATTCACACGATGCTGAAAAAAGGGTTTCGCAAGCATATTTGGACTAATTATTTAATTAATTCATCATGAACATGCGAGATTCAGAATTGTTCTAATCAAACCGTTCATATGATCACTTAAATCATAGTCAAAAATTCATAAATAATCGCTAGTACACAGCATTTTGATATTTAAAAATTACGGGAGCATCACCATAAAAAATACTTATCCTGTCATTTAAATCAAAAGAAGTATGGAACCAACATATGTTTGACATTAATTTCTGCAAAAAGAATTTCCGACTTGCATATCAAATTTACTTACATCACATCACGCTTGGAATTATACAGAGAAATAAAAAACGAATGATATATTTCATTCTGTAATCCGATTTCACCAGGAAGCGAAGCAACAAAAAACTGCCGTTTCTTTAATATGTTTGGAAAATGTAACTACTCAACAAGGTATTTGATTACCATTCCCCACTTCCCTAATTTAAAAACGCCATTCCAATCCATCCGAGAGAGATATTTGTGGAAATTCGTACCATTCCGAAAGCCATAAAAGAAAATTGGCTTGGTGCTAAATTCCAAATCGTTTCTATTTAAGTATGACATTTTTCCTAAAAGTTAAGGCGGCTGCATTTAAATTCGGTACAAACAATGCTGCGGAATTATGTAGAATGGCATTCGTGACTTCCAGCGTAATGCAGATAATATATCTTCCGATTTGAAACCATCGTTATATGAGTGTTATATGCATCTAACCGCAATCTATTGTCGTTCTTTTTTAAAGGGCTAATCCGGGTTCCCAAGGACATGATATGGTAGTTTGTTTCAATGGTTCTGCCATAGCAACAACCTTTTCGTATTAGAAATAGAAAAGGACGTCCAGGTGTATGCTTTTTTGAGGTTTTAAATGCAGCCTGCCATCGCGTGCATGAGTACCAAAATAGAATGCAGAGATCAGTTTGCTCAAATAAAAGAAATATCCTTGGACGCATGTAGCACTTCTAAGTAAAGAAATTGTTTCGCTCAAGTAAAGTGAAAAAAAATATGATTGATTGCAATTTTTTTTTCTTTGAAGTAATGCTTCTAATGTAGAAATTCATATTGCCAAAAATGCATTCCTCAGGCAGTGTGCTTATTACAGAACAATGGAAACTCACGAATTCAGAAAAAGAAAAGAATCTATATATTATTCTTTTTTGCAGCTATATGAATAATTAATTCTGAATTGTCTCCTGCTAAACTTAAAGAAAATATCAATTTTTTTTTTTGAAAATATCCTTGATTATTTTTTTAGAAACTTTAAATTTTTTTGGTAACACATATATACACAGTTCAAAAGGTGGACAAAAAAAAGAATCGAATTTTGTGATAATTTGAATTTCTGTTTAAAATATAAAACTTAACAAAGTTGTCCATAACATTTAAATATTAACTTATTTAGCGGTCATACTATAGTACTAATACTATTACCTCCAAGAATATAATTATTAGTAACTAAACTTCAATTGAGATTTTCTAGCTATTGGAAGTACTTTCTTAACTCTCCCTCACATTATATTCAGCTTCAGGGGCGTTATTGAACTATATGGAACCACTGACAAATATTTAATGTGGCATCTTTGAAAAATTAAACACATCACTAATCCTAATTACTAATGGTCGTCACCGACTTCTTGGTATAGTGGTAGAGCGTCTTCTCCGAAATCTGGACCTCCCGGACTCGAGTCCTGGTTCATGCATGGTTGTCTATCATGGTTCTGTGTTCTATCTGTGAGGTGTGTAAATGTGCTCACCCTGTAAAAAGGGGTTGTGCAGGCAAATATGACTCATGAACGGGCTAGTGAAATGCCATAAGTCTCAACGCTATAACAACAATGATTGGCTTCAATTCGTGATGTTTAATTATAAGATTCTGTCAACCGATTTTATATGAATTTGGAATTTAGAAGGAATAGTGCTTATCTCAACGGGACAAGTACTTGCTACAGTACAGTTTCTGCGTGAATTTACTGGTAAGAATGTCGCTGATGTATAATATATGCTAAATTTACTTAAACTTTTGTTTAATAAAATCATACATGAATAAAAACTGGGCAACATCAAATACTTGTCCCGTCAAAACAGGCATCTGAAACAGCTCGGGCACTTTCAACACAGGCACAATCTCCTATCTCCTCTAGCAAATTTATTGGAATCATTGGCTGAATGTAAACCATCTTAATACAATATGATGTGCTTTACCTTCATAGAACCGAGAAATAAATTTATGGATACTTTTTACGACATATTGAAAATAAAATTTCATGTACGCAATTTAGTAAATCTAGCATATATTATTTATTTATAGTTTATACATACAAATGAAATACGATTCCGGTTTATCTTTTTAATATGGGAACCAAGATTAAATAACGAGTTTCGTTCTGTCAAGTTAAAAAACCCTAAGATTTAAATAACTCAAGATTCCAATGTAGAATCCGGTATTTAAAAGACGTTAGAAAATTGGTCTGTTGGATTTTATTCTTTCATTGTACAAATATAATCTCTGAGAGAGGTTTTATCTACATCTTTTGTATTCAATTAAAGCATTCTACTTTGCGAATACCACTCCTATCTTATCTTCAAAGCAGGTTGTTAAACAGTTGCCATTACAATGAAACGTGGACAATATGCAGCCCCATAGATATAACAGATTCTTGAACTTTTATGATGCTTGTCACTACTTTTCTTCTGCAGATGGGGATTATCTCTGTTCATAAGCAACCCCCTGGTCATTTATCTGAAGAGAATAAAAAGAACTCCTGCAAAGGAATGACATATCTGTAGGTCTCTATAGCTATATACAACAAAATTTATGTTAGCCATGCATAGATGTTGACCAGTACTCATATCTTGAAGGTACACTTTCCATTGACGGAATCCGAACTTGGATAATTTACAGTTGTACTGATAAGATAACTCATGACATTTTCTTCATGTAAGATTTTGAGTTTTCAAGCTATCTAATTCTTAAATTGCTAACAGATGATCGGCAGACAGGTGATCAACCTTTTGTCCATTAAGCGACAAATCTGATATGCCTGATTACATGCATTTAACTATTTCCGTTTCTGATAAATAGTAACCACAGTAGCACAATAAAAACACATGTCATTGAAAAAATTTGGACAAAATCTGCAAATGTGATGGAAAGATCGAATGGCAAATTTTACCCCGGTAGTTCATACCATTTTTGAGTGATAACATTTGCAGACTGCCAGACATACATAATTTTTTAAAAAATGTTTCATCGGATGCAGTGACATCTAAAATGTGTTATGGCAATAAATTCAGTTAAATCTTGAATCAGAATTTTTTGGATATTACAATATTTTATCTCTATATATTCATGGCATTCTAATCCACTCCTAAAAAAAATCACCTCTCGAACCATTAATAATTTCTCATTTCCCTCACTCGTCACTGAGGAAGGTAGAAATTGTGAAAAAAAATGAAAAAAGGGGGAATGTTCCTGATGACTGTAGATATCAACATTAGTACACAACAAAATAACATGACTTATCAGTGAGATATGTACATTTACGTACAGAAAAAAGGAAAATCCGAAATATTACCTTTTTACCCCATTCATCTTGTCACATATAACGAAATTTTAAGACTCGAAGCTTATAAAGTTATGATTTGTCATTGTTTTAACTCATTTTTTAAATGGTGAGAACTGAGGGGGAAAAAAAACGCCCTCAAAGCAAACCCTATTTATGGCTTTGCAAAAATCGTTTGGTTGCCGAAAGCAAATAGAAAAATTACGATGACTTTTGCATATTCAATTCCTCTATTCAATAAAATATTTCATCGTGATGATAAAAGTTGTATTCTTTCATGTCAAATCAAATCTCGAGTACAATTAGTTAAAGCGGACAATAAAGCTGACTTTAGCGTTTTGAATATATCTTCATTGTGAGTTCAAATTTCTAAATTATTTTGTTAAAAACGACATTTTTCATAATAAAAAAATGTAGGTGCAAATATGTTAATAAAAAATGTAATAAATGTTAATAATGTTAATAAAAAAATGTAGATGCAAATATAAACAAAAAAATATATGTATAAAGAGAAAAAAAATAAATTTCACTTGTAACAGTCTTTGTAATCATTCTCTCTCTCTTTTATATATATATAGTATAAAATGAAACGACCTCTTGAAAGCGTCTATATGTTGGAGAGATATTGATGCCATTTTGTTGAGCATTTACTGGGGAAAGTTTTAGTACCTTGAAGTCTCATTAAAATGAAAAAAGGATTTTTATAATTGCGATTTTAATTATTCCGCGAATGCGCGAAAATCTCAAACTACGCATGTGCAAATAGCAAAAGCTGTGATTTGCATATGCGATACATTTATTTGTCTACATCAGATTTTAAAAAGCCATTCAAATCTCATGAAGCCCAAAGAAATTAAATCAAACCGTAGCTAGAACTCATTAAACTCCGAAAAGCGTTTGTTGCGCAATAAGAAAAATGAAGAGGAAAGAAATGTTCGGCTAGCGAATATCAGAGAAAGAATGTCCACACCTAGGGAAGGAGAGTCTTTTGATGAGCGAAATATGTCTTTCTTTAAATAGCACTACTACTGAATTGAGGAGACAAAATGAATCTTTTGAGGAGCGAGATGATCGCCTGCCTACTGACAGAGAAAAATATTTAAATTTGAAACAGAAAATTGAAAAAACAAACAAATTTTTAAACAGCTTTTCTGTTGTAGTGTTTTATCTTTAGTGGATTGTTTTATCTACGGACATTTCATATTTTTACCTTTTTAACCTTCTAAATATCTCTAAATGTGTGCTGCAAAAAAAGCTATTTTTGTTAATTTCTAAATATATTTTTATGTTTATTTAATGTTGTTTGTCATGCCCATATCATATAGGGTGAAAGCTACACTTAAGTTTAAAGCTAATTTTTCTTCTTGGATGCTATGCCAAGGGCAACGCTGTGAAGGTATTGCTAGTATACATATAATCCAAATGTCAAACTTTTACTTTTTGGGTACTATTCCAAAAGTTATTTCATACATTTTTCATTTCTTGAAACCATTTACAGTATGACGAGAATCAATTCTTCTTATCCCATAATATTATAATAAAAGCAACTGCGCATGTCATCTGACATCCAATTTATGATATCTTAATCTTGAAATGTACAATGGAATCAAAAGAAAGTTGTTGCATATTTCTTATTTATACAAAAAATACATGTCGTATGTACAAATGTTGTATCTTTTCAATTATAAAAACTTTATATTTTTTTTCTCTAAATATTTACTAATTTTTTATAGAAATGCCATGTAAGAGGAAGAAACATGTTTTCGTAGGAAATATGACCCCACTAGAGAGGTCCCTTATTGAAAAGCTCTTTCCCACTTTTTTTTCCAAGCTTTTCCTATGTAAATAAGTTGCCTGGAAGGCATACCCTTTATGCTTCTTTTTTTTCCACGCTCCTTATTTTTACCTCCGCCGAGCAGGTGCAGATCGAAAACGGCGATCTCTGAAGCGAAGGCCTTCGGAAAGATTTTGTGTACAATTCTTTGTTTCTTTCGGGTCATATTTTCTTACACACTGTTTTGAGTAAGTGAAGTGATTGGATGAACAAAAGTATAGTAGAACAACAATTATCCTGATCGCTTTGAGAAAAGTAATCGAGTAAAATGGATTAAAACCAGAAAAACAAATGACTTTGATCGATACGTTGCAGCAGCAAAATTTTAAAAACTGTATAAGTTTGTAACAGTAGTCAATAAGTTTTTAAACAATAACGAATGTATTATAAACAGTGTTGTTTTCAAACCATAATAAGTGTACTATAAACAATGCATACAATTAGAAATAATAAACAGTAGGAATAAATCGTCTAAAATAAATTTCTTTCTGATTTTTGATTGTTTCAAAATGTTTATCAAAAATGTTTTTCGCATTATTAGTTGATTAATATTTATTTTTATCTATATATTTTTTTTTATTTCAGTTTAAGAAATAAGAAAGCGATTATAATCTAATCCATTTTAAACCAGTAAAATTGTTTCGATAGATTAATCCTTGTTTAGAAGTCACCGAAGCAGATAGGAGATATGGTCTCACAAAAAACAGCCATTTTATAGTTGCCTCTGAGTTCTGTACTGCAATTTTTTATAAACAATATTATTGATACACAAACCGATTGAATAGCATCTCAATGTTGATGTTCAGACAGAAACAGAAGGAAAACGACACAAATAGTAATATAGTGCTAATCTTAAGAAAAATTGTGAAACATGGAGACATTTCTGTAAATGAAATGTATAGCAATCCTAGTTATGGGTTGTACTATAAGTTCCTCTGTTGTTAGAAACCATAGAATCAGCACTGCCATCTGGATCATTAAAATGTCTCGGATGTAATCCAATTGCAGTTTGAAAACTCATCATCCGATTTCAGTGAAAATCTTATTGAAAGACCAATAGTAACTTCCGTAATAAATTTGCTGTTCTTGATTTTTATTTAGGTTTATTAAAAGCTACTCATACAATATACGCTTGACACGCAGTGATGGTAGCAAAGGTCATCTGCATTCTAAAACGAGTATCCTGAAATCCTTGATAGAATGTTATTATGCACCAATTATTTTCATTACATATAATTAATAACTGCTATTTTATTATAATACCTGTCAATAAACTATTTTTCTAAATGAGGGTTTTGAAATATACAGCTCTACAGATATTTTTCTGTATTTTTGTGGTGAAAGAACAATTTGAATCTATAAGGAAAAAACACAAACCTCTTGAAGGAATCTTGCCAAGACTTTTTCGCCAATCCCGCCCCTTATAAAAATTAGGAACCATGAGTACTCAGTGCTTTATTTTCGGAGTCTAATTCACGACGGTAGACCGAGGATCCGGTGGATCGAGTGTCTAGAAACAGATATAAAAGTTCTCAGAGTTAATAACTGACGAAGTCTATCCAAGAAGCGGGCAGACTGGAATTCGATTCTGTGGAAGGCCATGGCCCACCCTGGGCTGAAGCGCCACTGAAGAAGAAGAATTCACGACTGTTTTGCTCTTTATATTATAGTGAACGAAAGCCAATAGTATTTTGGATACATTTTTGGGATCTACTGAAATCAAAATTCCACATTAAACTCCAATTTTATTCACCATATACCAAATATCATTAATCGTATTCATAACGCAGCACATGTGCATGCATGAGAATGTCTGATCGACAGATTGTCCTTGTACTTCTGGGTGAGATTCAAAATCCAAACGAATCTGCAATTTAAGTGTTAATTTTTTAATTAGATGTTTCCAAATTTGAGGTAAAGACCATATGATAAATTTTGTCCGCATATGTCAAAACTTTTTTGAGTAATCATTTTCACAGACAAACTGGTGCTATTTCAATCAGCAGCCATTTTGCCATTTCTAGATAACACCATGCATGGTACTGACTTAGAATAGTTACGAAGTATTAACTTTTGGCGAAAATTCAGCATTTTTAATGAATATACAGTGCCAATCGTTGCGAGTTTTTTTTTACCATTACTCCCGGAATTAGTTTATAGTAACTGAAAATCGAATTTGTGCGTTAGATACGCTCTTCTCAATAGATTGAAACAAAGATTTAACATATAATTATATTTGTAGCTTTAAAATCCCACATCAAATTTAATATATTTAAATCTTTGCATTTTTGAATTATCGCATTTACATGTTCTTGAAAAATAAACTTACAGACAATTACACCCTTTGTTGGCTTTGGCATGTGTGTCGACCCCTCAAAAAATTTAAAATCTTATTTGCGCTGAATAAATTTTATTCATGATTTCTCAGAAATCTGTTGATTTAGTGTAAAGACCAAATACCGAATTTCAACCGTATAGCTCAAAGGGTTTTCTAGTTATCCTTATTACAAATATACAAATCGGCATTTTCAAAAACGTTTTTCATGGATGTTTTAAGGTATGGAGATTCGTTAAAATCTCGAAATCGGATTGTTTGATGATTATTGTACCTTCTTTATACTACGTATACTGGAAAATTAAAACGAATAATCAAATTCATACAGAACTGTAACATCTGTAGATCTGTCTATGTATTTTTCTTTTTTGTATATTTAATATGCGAAAAAGAAAAAAATAAACTTTTTGCCAATGTCATTCATTTCTTTCTTTCTTTTTTATTTAAGTGAAAAGAATTACTTCATAATATTTTTTTCTTCAATAATTTTTTAGGAAAAAAGTTAAATCCTTTTGAAAGCAGGGAAATAACACTACTTTTCAGATGGATTAAATGTGTTTCCGCTTGAAAAAGTATTCAACAAGGCAAACTCTCTCTTTTTGCTACAGTGAGGTCTATTTTTGTAAATTTTGGGGGATGCTCTTATCTATTCGGTGATCTTTGTGGCGGCTGCAAACCAAGAAACTGAAGAAAATAGCAATAAAAAGAAACGAAAGGGGAGGGAGACCCCATCATTTTCAATTTCCCCTCCAACCTTTTCCGAAAGAATTTAAGTTTCGGACAGCTAGAGGTCACTTTGACCCACTTTGAAGTGACCGTTTCGTTGCCATTATGATTGGACAACAAGTCAATACATTTTAGAAAATTTGGGTGTATATATATAATACAAAATATAGTCTCCAGAAAGCGTCTGTTTATTTGAACCACACAAACTCAGTTATTGGAAATAGTTAACGCATATTGTAGATATTTACATCATTTTGTAGAGCTTTTATTGAGAAAAAGTTTAGTACATTAAAATTATATCAAAATAAAAAAAAGGTGTTTTATAATTGCGATCTTAATTATTCCGCGCATCTGCGAAAACCTCAAATTGCGCGTGTGCAAATAGCAAGAGCTGTGGTATGCATATGCGATACGTTTACGTCTGATTTCAAACAGCGATTAAAATCTCATTATGCCCAAAAGAAGGAAATCCAACCTTGGCCGGAAAACATTAACTTTCAAAAAGAAATGAAAAAACAAACAATTTTAAAACAGCTTTTCTGTTGTATATTTTTTGTGGATTGTTTTGTCTACGGACATATCATATTTTTACCTTTTTAACAGTCTAAATATTTCTGAATGTATTCGATATAAAAAAATTGTAGCTATGTTTGATAATTTGTAAATTTATTTTATGTTTGTTTGATGTTGCGTAACACGCACATGTCATATCTGGAGGAGGTAAGATTTAAGTTTAAAGTTACTTTTTCTCATTGGATGCTATACCACGGGCAACGCCATGCAGGTATTGCTAGTATTGTATAAAATATGGTGATAGAATGTTGTTGATGTTTTTCAATTTTTATTTATTAAGGGCTTCTATATATTTTACCAATGCTTATAATAGTTAATGTTTTTTTCTCTATACAATTTCATTAATGATAAGTGGTATCGTTCATATTTGAAATATTGTTAATTTTGACTATTCTATAGGACACAATACTTGATTTAAATATACCGTGGCACTAAATCGTGAAAATAATGAGGGCTTTCTTTGAATAATGTTCAATGCAGTTTTAAATTTTGGCAAATTCTGAACTTAAATTTTTCTGTTTTACTGGTTTTACTATGAGATTTTGATATGGATTTCTTGGACACATATAGTTTAAGGAAAGGAAAATTTAGGGACCCTTGAAAGAATGCTGTAATCATTTATCCCTTCTTTTAAAGCGTGAAAAAATGCACGGACTTGCTGTTTTATGGAGCGCGTGTAGCATTAATTAAATAATAAAACATCGAATTGGATCAGAACATTTTAGAATGAAATTAACATGGGCTAAATTAAGATACAAATTGGGAAATTATTAAGGATTTAAATTGGAATAAATTAAACTTAAATATCAATAAATATAATTTAATCTAACTTTATATTAGATTTAAATATAATTTTTTATATTTGTTCATTCATCCTTTAATATATATTTATATATCACATAAAAAATAAATGAAATAAAAGAATTCTTGAAAAATAACTTTCATAATTTATTGACTTATAAATAAAAATATTTAATTATTGCAGCAAATTTTTTAAAAAAAATTATTATAACAAAGTATAACAAATTAAATTAAAAGTTATTATTTTACAGAATGTACCACATAGAATATGATACAATCAGTTAAATGAATAATTAATATTCCAAAATACTATAAGTAAATAAATAATTGGCTTTAATTTAATTTTAAAAAATTGTAATAATTTAACACGTAAACAACATTACTTGACCCTAAATTTATTTAAATTATAAAATACACATTTTAAAAAACTTATTTGGTAATTAAACTCATAGTTTCTTAAAACTGACAGACCTGCTCCCTGCTATTGTATTTTATAATTGTGAAAACAGCATCTAAAGACTAAAAAAGCATTAAAACTTATGTAAATGTAAATATAAAAATCAGTGTAATTTCCCCTAAAAAATAAAGAAACAAAATTCTTACTGTTTTTATGAAGGAATCGTTCAAATATTAAGAATTATAAATTGTAAAAAAATCCTATTTTCGTAAATAATAGACTTTTAAATGTAATTATCAACCTTAAAAGAAGCAACATTAGAATTTTCTGCCAGGATCACAAAATTAAACCCTTCCACAACATAAACGACCCCTTTAAAATGAGGGAGTTAACTGCGATGTGACCTTGGGACTACAACTGCCCTGTGGTCCCCCTTCCCCTTGAACCGCCAGGGTAGTTGTTTGATTCACCGTATTCCTTTCTGTATGATGAACGAAAATATCATGCATGAGATGCGCAGTGCATACGCAAGAACTGAAGCGAAATAATTTGTTTGTAAATTATTATCCCTTACATTTTCCTGCAAATCCTTTGATGTAAAGCGCTTGTAGGGACCGAAAATTAAACAATCCTGCAAAGTGTATATTTAAATTATTTATGCTTATACTGTTTACTATTGTTTTATTTATGACGGACATTTTATTAACTTTTTCTCCCTCAGAGTTCTGAAAAGTGATTTAAAGCTAAAATTACGCGTGTTTATTTTGATGTTGCCTAACCACATCTTCAATCAACTTCCACATTTTTAATAAATAGTAACTTAAAATATGCCTCTAGAGCTTATATATGAGATTCCAACGATTTTTGTAAGACTTATCAAGTAATGCGTCAAAGTCTAACTACAGAATTGGTTTTTTTTTTAAATCAGGTAAATAAGAGCTCATTAATTACTGTAACAAGTTAAAATAACATTTTTAAATAGATAAACGCAATAAATAATAAAATAAATCGACAATGAATCAATCATTATCTACCGGTGAATCACCAAGATATTTTGGGGTACCCTACCGCCTTTACTAAGAAGCGGATACTAAAAGAAAAAAAATATGGAACCTTCTCATCTCTGTATCTCTTGGGAAAACGAAGTTTTTCTGCTTCAAAACGACATTATTTAATAATAATAACTTTTGAAATGTAATATCGTAATTTTGAAAAAGTTGTATATAACGTCGTTCTTTGGTTCCACCTGCTTGTGATTGTTGCTTTACAACGGGACGTTAATACAAATCAACTAAACAATCTACCTACCAGAGTGAATCTGCAAATTAAGACAACGTACCGTTCCAGCCACACAGACAACCACTTAGATACAACCACTTATGTACCGAGATATTGACAAACAGTATGTAGCCGAAGTCTTCTACAACTTAAGATGATAATGATTTACTTTTTTAATGTATTTCGATTTTTTTAAATATTTAAATGCATTATTTGATATTATTATATTTGTGTCAATTATTATTATGTTACGAAGGTAGGTACATATTCCGCATTTATTATTAAATTATAATGAATATTGCAGACCTACCTGACTGATGGACCGCAACACTTTGAAAAAATTAGGAGTAGCCCATGCGCTGAAAAAGTCTGCTCACCCCTGGATAAAGGGATAATTGTTTGACATGCCAATACAAAATATACCAAAGACTTTATTTATCAATTTTGCATGTTGTATTGCTTTATTTAAATACCATTGTTTTAAAACTAAAAACTTTCATTTTCTAAAATATGAAAAATAGGGCATTTGGTTGAAGAGGAAAATGTATTTTGACTTCTTATTTATTTGTTTGCTTATTTTTTGAGAAACCTTTTTTTCATAAGAGAATTTACCTTAGTATTCATAAAATCTTATCATTTTTTAGAGTTAAAAATAAATCTATTATAAGAACTCATTCAAATTTCTTTCGATCTTTCTTATACAAGTACAACAATAAGGCGAGTTTTGTGTATTAACTTTGTTGAGCCATGAAAAGAATGAAGAATGCTTCAATCAATTCCTTTTGATTGGTCCGATGTAAAATTTCATATTTATTCACTATTTTGATGCCATAAAAGCATACTAAATTGCACTGATGTAATTTTACTCTGATTTTGGAATTTCTTTTTGAGACAGTCTACCCTTTGACGGTTTTAGTCTAATATCGGACCCAAATCTACTTTGATTTTGAATGCTACAGCAAAAATCATCCATTGCATTTATAATTCGGTGAATTTTATACATGAAACAAACAGGAGAAAAAATTATCTAGTCTAATGTGTTTTTGAGTTATCATGTTCGCATGTTTATGATGCGAAGATAGATATCCATTCCATTGACGAATTTCGTTCAAGATTTAATAGGTCTAGGATAAAGTTAAATTTCACCCTTCTAGTTTAGTTTAGTTTCGTTATTTTAACGTCCCGTTTTAAAGCAACATGAGGGCTATTTTGGGACGGACCTCGTAATTTTGAACCACGGTCAGATGACGAGGACGACATTTGAAGCGGCACCCCCCTCTCCATACCAAGCCACACCAGCGGGAGGACTATTGACCTGACAGATTTAATGTGCAAAAGACGTCCTCACACGACGGTTCTTCGGTGGAATTGAGTCTCGAACCTGAAACCTCCGGTTCCAAAGCCGAAACCTTACCACCATTCCACCACGGCCTTCACCCTTCTAGTTCAATATGTTTTTGAATTATCACATTTATAAATTCATTTTAACTATAGATTTTAAAAAGATATATTTCGAAAAGCGTTTTTTTTTTCCGGGTGGGGGAAGGAAGATTTAGGGAAGTCTAAAACATGGAAATTCATCAAAATCTTGATGTTAATTTTTACTTTTTTTTTGTATATGTACGTAGTACGGGGAAAGTATGGTAATAGTGAAAAAATTCGATCTCGAGATTTTGACGAATTTTCAAGTTTTAAACCTCCTGGAATTCAAAAAGCACATTTATGGAAAATGTCCATCGATGTCAAAGATAGCACAAAAATACTTGGACCTAAAAAGATGAAATTTTGTGTATGGCTTTCACACAAAATTTTTACATTTCCACGACTGAACAAATTATGTTTAAAGATACCTTTCTTTCTGCTCTAGTATTAGTAAGCACGAAAACTGCAAACTGAAGAAAGCTAGATGGATAAAATTCGATTCCCAGATTTAATATTTATAGTGTAAACAACTATGAAATATTGTACCAAATATAACTTGAGATTGACCATCTGTTGGTTTATAATTTTAGAAACATGTAAACGCAATAATTCAATCGCTTAAATATATCAAATTTGATAAGTCATTTTGTTACTATAATTGTAGTTTTGTGTCAAAAGTTTTGTTTGAATTGATTCAGAAAAATGCATCTACTACATAAATTCAGTTTTTGGATACAGTTAACCACATGCCAGAGATTAATTGTCAAAACACTCGCCAAGGATAAGACGATAGATCCAATAAAAATGATAAATTTATGTCAAAGGTATAAATTTCTTAATACTATATAACGAGTTCTTTGAGGTAACACTTTTATTAGCTTGTTATGTGAAAAAGTTTTGGGTTTTTAACAATATATTTCATTTTAGTAAATAGATCACAAGTATAAAGATGACATATTTTGGCTGTGAAATAAAAAATTGAATTTCAAGATGGCTGAAACCATTCCAACAGATTTAAAATAATTATGTAAGAATTTTCATCAAAGATCATGTAACTGCATTTTGTCACACTTTGAACTGAGCTAAATACCGAGCCGAAACAATGAATGAGTCAGATGTTGATTGGATACCATAAAAGAACGATTTTCGTGCCGTCCAAAGTCCCAGGAAGAGGAAATAACTAATAAACACCAGACAACCAGACATATCCCGCAAATAAATAATTTCGACGAGTGATGGCACACTGCTTCGTACCGATGCCCTAAAAAAAGAAATCGCCTGATATTAATCCCGAGGTTTGTTTATCAGAAATCATCGCCTTATTTCAGCGACATCTGTTTCGAGCGATTAACAACAAAGAGCTTCCGAACACTTTTTTTTTTTCTTCCTTGTGTTTGATCCCAGATAGTGAGTGTCAGATGCCATCGAAAACATAACACTCGGATACGAGTGAGATGATGCAGAACCCGGGATATATGTTGAAAGTACGCAGCGTTTTGAGATCCAACCATAAACACTTCTCGGCCGACAGAAACTAAAAGCAAAAGCGGAATTCAGAATCCACTGCGGATTTTCTGTGATTTTTCTTGTTTTTTTTCTATTTTGGGACGCGAATGTTTATTCTTGGGAGAGGAATTATGATGTACAGAGAAAGGGATAGAAAGGTTTTGCAATCTTTTTTTTTTCTTCTTCTTTATTTCAACATTGGTTTAGATGCTTAAAAATTTATTGGAAGTTGCCTCAAAACATGAGGCAGATGGCATTTTAAACCATAAGCTATTTTGATTTGGTTTTTATCGGGGCAGGGGTCTAAGAATTCAACAGCGGCTATTTTTTAAACATTATGTTTTTGGATTAGTTTAGGAAGTTTGAATTTGTTTTTGAGATTTTATAATTCATGTATAAAAATATATGCTTGATTGAATATGAGATATTTTTGTGCCCGTAGACACAAACAAAATCATTTGATTTTATCTGGATTTTTTTAAATGGTGTTTTATTCTCAATCGGCAAGGAAACATAGATCTTTTAATTTGGATAGAATGTATACGATGACTGGTACATTTCTCTTGCACATGACTTAAAAAAAAGATAGTTCCATAAACCAATCTAAATCATATTTTCATGGAATAAAAATTCGTACTTCGATCAAGTAGGTGAAACTGTCATACAAGTTCTGAGCAAATTGCACTGTTTTTCGGAAGTAATTTGAGAAAGCGAATAAATGCACTAAAGCAACAATATAAAAAATTATGAAAAAGGATTATGAAAAGGAAAAAATTATGAATTTGCTTTTAAAATTATTTTTGTAATTTTTAATAAGTTGTGTTTTACCACAAACTTTACCGATTGTTAGAAGCTTTTAGCTTTAAATTAACATTAATGTCAATAAACAACGCTTAAAATCAATACTAAGAGTTATTATTTAAAAATATAAGACTAAAATATTAGATTTTTGAAAAAAATTTACTGAAGTATCAAAAATGCTGTTATAGCATCAGGTTTACTAGATAAAAAATTTTCTTCACTACCGTTTCATGTATTAGTCAAATTTCTACGATAATAATGATAATGATAATTTTGTTATTTTGATTTCATGAATTGCATATTTTACTGAATTTAAACATGAGACAATTTATGAAACGCATGTTGCTTTAATGAAATTTAAGTTCTCTTCGTTCATTTGTAAAAAAACAATACGAACTCAAAAAAGGAAACATATTTATTAAAATTCAAATAAGTTAGTTTTATTTATAAGCAAAAGATAGTAAAAAAAAAATGTTTATAAACGATGTTAACATTTTTCAAAGGGTTAAAAATGTTTGTTTTTTAACAAAAAAAAAATAATCAAAACGGTTACTTGTTAAAAAAGAAATTTCTTTAAAAAACAGACTATGACATATATATTTTGCAAATTTAATCAGCAATATTAATCCTATAGTTGATTAAATCCGAAAAGAAAATGATATTTTATCGGAATAATTTATTTTATTAGCTGTCATCAGATTATCAGATCAATAGTTTATTTTATTAGCTATCTGTATGATGCGAATTCAAAACATGGGATGTTCACAACGAACATGAGGGTTACATTTTAGGAATATGAAGCTTATTCATTTTCTAAAACATGACGGTTTAATGACGAAAGAAAAACGCTATTCTATACAGTTAATTTAAATTTGTCACAAATCTTTTTCTTATTTAAGAAAAATAATTAGAATTATGTAATAATTAGATTGATATAATAATACACGGATGGTGTCAGTTCCAAAAGAAAATGTAACCAAGATGAATATGAATTCAATATCTGAAATATATTCAAGCTCCAAAAGGGAAAGATTTTGGAGTAAAAATCTATGGAAATTATTCAAGACTTCCGGATGGTAGAAATGAGTTAAACAGATTCGATGAAAATGACATCTGGGATAATTCAAGTATAATTCAGCCAACAAAAACACTTGTGAAAACAGAAATGTAATCCCACATCGTACAGAACGCATATAATTTTAGGTGAAGAATTAGGGATCTATAATGGAACTAGAGTAATTTACAACTTTTAGTTTAAATTCTTCTATGGTCCTTTGAATTTTCCCTTATAACTTTAAGATAGCAGAACTCTGCAGAACTTGATTCTTAATTTACAGCTTAATTACTCTGGCTTAAATGCTCAGCCTCACAGCTTAAATACTCAGCCTTAAAAAAAAAGTGGATAATTTTGTACAGCTACCCTTAAACGAAAAATTGCCATCTCAGATACGTCGTACCCTTAGGTGAAAAGTGGTCGATTACAGATTTTTTAATCCGAATTTTTCTTTGGTTCATTGAACCTCCCTCTTTTAGTAATAACTGGGCTTAGTTCTGTTTGAGTTGAATTTTGATTGTGCTTCGAATTATTCTAACTCCTTCGCATTCCCGTGCAATGACGCTGTTAACATATGCATCTAGGCAAGGTTCGTATTTTTCGCTCCTTCATGATATTTCGTTCAAAAAATTATGACTGGCGCCTGAGCTTCATTGCCCCTCCCGTTGTCCATGGCCGCCAATGTTCTGATGATGGTTTGACTCCCCTCCTTCTCTCACTTTCCAGAGAGAAGGATCGTTAAATGAGAATCAATTCCACTAAAAAGAAAGAAAAAAAAAAGAAAGAAAGAAAAGTTTAGTTCACCAAATCTGTCAAAACCAAAAGTATCCATCAAGCTTGTGGTTTGTAAATTTGGAGAGAAGTTACTAACTGACGAATCGTCCTTGCCTTTTGACCATTCATAGCCATTTGAATTCATTTCATTGTAATTTCAAGACGAAATGTCAAAATAAGTAAATTAAAAAAAATTCGAGATATTTTTACTTAAATATATATAAATAAATATATTATAAAAATATATTATTACTACTTCTTACTTAAAATGTAGGGAAAATTAATATTTAACCAAACTTTATAAGAGCTCAATAAATTTGTCGGGTAACTAACTGCAAGAGATCCAAAATAAACATTTTTTTTAAAAAAATATTTAAATATTTATTGATAAAAGTAAATAATCTATCAAATCTATCAAACATATATTTATACATACCTGATATAGATGTACGTATAAATATACACATATATATATTCATATAGATATACACGATGCAGAAGAATGCTGTAAATAACACAAGCTTCGGTATTTATAATCCAAGCATTTTCATGATGTAAAGCCTGCTTTACTCAAAGCGCAAACATGTTGATAAAACTGATGTGACAGCTGAATTTTGCCTCTTATCTGTTGTTTTATTCTTCGTTTCGGCATATCATAAAACTATCTACAGCTTTCACCCCCCTCACCGTTTATTTCCTCTCAAATAAAAAGAAGTTAAGAATACATGCATTTTTACATAGATATATCCTTTTGCATTCAGTGATTTTCCGATAAATTAAAATTTTTTTTATGAACAGATAACGAATAAAAGAATTTATATTCTAATATTTAATATAATAAATTCCACTTTTCGATATATTTTATCTTGTCTGATGTTATATGGAAGTAATCGGAAGAATTTGGAGTTATTATTATGATCATGTTTCACTACTGAATGCTGTTCAAAATTACGCGGTCATTCCCAAAGAAGTTCTCATGTTGCTTTAAAACAGGATGTTTGTTTAAAAAAAAATGTGGACAAAATGGCATGGTAAATGCGTTATACAACAAGGATGAAAAATCGCATAGGAACTAGATGGTTGCAACTGCGATTAGGAACCGCTACAGCGAGTCTAAAATAATACATAATACAATAGGAAGAAACAAAACCATTACATAATTACTCATTCACATGTGACTAATACATGCCAAATGTAATGAGCCTTCAGGAGATGCTGAAAGTTTTTACAAGATGCATCAAAATACACTTGTCATCTACGTTGCTTGGAACGATGCACCTTCTCAAAGATACCAGGTGTATCTCTAACGCATCTTGTTGTCAATACAATTCGTCCTACCAAGTCTTCTGGCATTGCAACAGGGGCTTCATACACAAGTCCGTTTAAAAACCCCCGTAAGAAAAAGCCAAGGAAGACAGGTCTGGTAATTGTGGTGATTATGCGATTGGTCCGCAGCAATCAATTCAGAAAGCAGGAAAAGTAGCCTGAAGACATGCTCTCACGTCTGTGCCGAAATGTGCAGAAGCTCCATAGTGCTGGAATAAAATGCGTATCTGAGCGTCATTCAGTATTTCTGAAAGAACTTCTTGCAAGGATGTTAGATAAATGGAACCGTTAATTCTTTCTGGGTTAATATACGAACCAAGTAAACAGTCTCCTACAATGGCAACCCACTCGTTAACGGAACATTTGCTCAACTGGTATTGGTATAGAAACGCCTTGTTGTGTCTCTATCGTCCTCTACAGACGTTTGCGACCCTCTATTCCTATGCAATTTTTTATCCTTTTTGTATGACGGATATATCATATCATTTTGTTCACGTTTTTCTTTTTTATCACCCTATATAAAGAAACAATTACATTTCCGAATTAAAAATACAAGTTATTGCACCATGTTTATATTAAATTCATTAATGCTAGCCTTCTGAAGACCAAATGGTCCTCTAAGAATAGTGATTAAATTTAATTTTAGCTGAATAGTTTAGACATAATTTCGCGTTCATCAATATATTTTAGTCACGTTTTTCTCAACCAACTGAAACAAAAACTTGGTACAAAATTAGTAATTACCAAATCCTGTACAAAATTTAATATATTTAAGTCATTCCGTTTTTGAATTATCGCGTTTACACGTTACTGAATGTACAAAGCGACAGACAGTTAACGCATTGCTGAAATTGACTCAAATTTTTAGAGTTTATTTAGTACATAGTTTTATCACCTAGATTATAGGTGATAAAACTATGTACAGAATTTTACCTACCTAGTTATCTCCATTTTGGAATTACCGAGTTAAATTACATTTGAAATGGCAGACAGGCTGAAAAGAATTTAGCCAATATTTGATTGGACTTCAAGACATAAAAGCTTTTGCAGTTATCGTAATAATTTGTGTTCGAACAACCAAACAGACAGACTTCCACTGAAAAGATTTTACTCAGAATAGAAATATAGAAATTTGGTGTAAAGACTATATACCAAATTTCAGTCGTCTAGCTCACAGCGTTTTTTAATTATCTTGGTCACAGGCCGAGGGTATTTTCTGAAAATGTGTTTTTTGAACTCAGGCTGATCTATCTCTTGGGGATTCGAATTTTTGACAGTAACTATAATTTCTCCATATTATGTATGCAAGAAAGTAAAAATGATTTCAAACTTCCTAAGTGATAATATTTAGCTTATTTTGGTTTAATGAAATATATTCTTGGAAAATTTAATCAATAAATGAGTATGGAAGATTCAACGAACAATAAATGTGGATGCTGGCATCCTGGCACAGGGGTAGCACGTCTTCCCGTGATCTGGGAGTCCTGGGTTAGAGTCCCGGTTTGGGCATGATTCTTCCCCCTCTGTTCTATCTGTGAGGTGTGTGAATGTGCCCTCCTGTAAAAAGGAGTTGTGCAAGCGAATGAATGATGTGTGAGTGGTAAAGCCTTAATTTTGGCCCTAGTTGGCGCTTCTGAAAAAACAAGAGACGCTCCCTACTGGATTAAATTGCTGTCTTCGTAACAGCGGTCTTGTCCTATGGCTAGTGCCATAAGAAAAAACAACATAAATGTGAATAAAATATTAAAAAAAAATATACCTTCATATTAAATTTTAAACGATTTCTAGATATGTGAATTTGAAATTACACAAAAACAAATAAGGGTTTAAATGTTTTTCTTTTCAACACTTAAAAAATGTAGTAAATACTTAGCTTTTTACATTTATTTTATTTTCATTTGATTTCGAATCTTTTCTACTGCGCGCGCATTGAATAAAGCTTACGGAGTGATGGTAGCAGTTGAAAGAGAAGGGTGCGGTGACGGATGCAAAATAGTAAAATTCCTTCCCTCCGGAGCATTACCCAAGATGTTTATGAGGAAGAGACCGTGACATCTCAGCGCTACGCAGTACACCGCGGAAACGGGAATAAATATTTAAAAAACAAATAAACAATCTTCGGTGGAAGTACAAGTGTTCAGCCACGGCGCAGTACTTCTGGTTAAGCGCTTAGCAACTGCTGTTTTGATGTTTGCGAGGAGGTTACGTCTCTATCACGGTTGTTTTCTGTTTCCTGTAACTGATTTACTACTTTTTTTTCTTCTGAGAACACAAACATACGCATAGAGGTAAAAACATAATTTTTTCCCTACTTTTATTATATACCTATCCACCTACGGTACTTGGCTAGTCATCACGTCATATTAGTAATATAAATTTAATCTACACATAGTATAAAATGACGTCTCCTGAAAGCGTTTGTTTATTTGAATCACAAAAACTCAAAGAAATAGTAAACGGATATTAGAGATATTTATACCATTATGTACAGCATTTATTGGGAAAGGTTTTAATACATTAAAGTTTCATTAAAATAAAAAAGGAGTTAATAATTGCGATTTTAATTATTCTTCTCATGTGCGAAAACTTAAAACAACGCATGCGCAAATAGTAACAGCTGTGGTATGCATATGCGATAGGTTTCTTTGTTTACACTGATTTTAAAAAGTCATTCAAATCTCATGAAGCCCAAAGAAATTAAATCCACCCATGGCCGGAACGCATTAAATGACAAAAAAGCTTCGTTTGTTGCGAAGAAAACTGAAGAAGAAACGTTCGGTTAGTGAATATCAGGGAAAGAATGTCCACACTTAGGGTAGAAGATATTCTTGATGAGCAGAATAACTGTCTCTCTTTAAATCGCCTTGCAAATGAATTAAGGAGACAGAATATATCTGAATTATGAGCTCTTGAGGAGAGAAATGATCGCCTATCTGCTGACAGATAAAGGTATTTAAATTTGGGACAGAAGCAAAAAAGTGAAAAAGCAAACACAAATTTTAAAACAGCTTTCCTATTGCTTATTTTTAGTGGATTGTTTTGTCTACTGACATATATTTTTACCTTTTTAACAGTCTAAATATTTCTGAATGTTTGCGATAAAAAAATGTTTTGAATCTATTTTTGATAATTTCTAAATATATCTTTATGTTTGTTTGATGTTGCATAACATGTCCATGTCATTTCGGATGAAGGCTAGATTTGTTTAAAACTAATTTTTCTTCTCGGATGCTATCCCACTGGCAATGTCATGCATGTACTGCTAGTTTAACATAAGCAGAGTTCCGATCAGCTTAACTCTTTAGGGGTGGATCATTAAAATTTTTGAAATGTGATGAAGAAACCTAATAAATGTAATTATTGTATAGACAATGATTACGCAATAAAAATTATTAATATCTCTCCTTCCACATGGGGTAGTATCCTCGTTTGAAGATATTGCCAGTCTAATGCAATATCTGTGTAAGAAAATCTTTCGGAATAATTGTGCAAATTTCTTATGATAAAGCAGTAAGTATAAATATTTTAGGTTATAAAATTTTCTTAAATGTTTTATGCCATTTGAAGCATTTAAAATATTAAATATATAATTTACGACATATTTATTTCGAAATTTCTGTTATATATATAAATAACAAACAATAGAAACCATTGAAAATTTAAGGAAATATCAGCTAAGAATGAGAGCAGTCTAACTAAAATATTAGAAATATATATTCACAGTTAAATATAAATTGATAAGTATCAAATATAAAGAAAAAAAATAGGAACAACTCGTTACGAAATATTTCGAAACATGTTGGAGTGTCTGGAATGAAAGGTAAATTAGAAATGTCGAATGTTTTCTGGTTTCAAATGTGGATAGTCTTTCTCGGGGAAAACAACAAACTCCCCACAGAGGCATCAAAATAGTAGATAAGTGAACGAAGAAACACATGTCCTAGAGGGGCGGTTCCCCAATAAGACCACCCAGAAACAAACCCCTTTGGTTCATTCGTAAATTGATTAGAACTTTCAAAAGAATTATGATTTAAAACCTCACGGATGTTATTAAAAAACGGGAAACTGATATATTTATTAATTCCATACTTTAATATAAAAAAATTCGGACATTCAAATTGATATCAAGTACCACTTAAATAGAATATTACTTATATATTTCTAGTTAATTATCTTTTTAAAAACTTTAAAAAATATGTTGCTTTTAAATTTTAAAAAATGTACGATTCATTCATTAAATTGTATTAGATTTTGTTCATAAATTGTTTTATTAGCTCATTTAAAATTGCTTTTAAATTTGATTCGTGATTTATACATAAGTAAACACATTTTAGAAGTTGCGTGGCAGAATAAAAGAAACTTTTGAAATTGATTTATTTTACTACTAAAGGCATAATTTTCGAACAAAGAAAAAGCAATGAGAAATACGTTAGTCTAGATCGCGGCTCAAGTGCAGGATCGATAGAAAATTTCTTCGATTATTTTGCGAAGGGAATTTGATCGGGATTTCTTTGATATATGTCGATTTTTGACAGATAAATTTGGTATCTTTAAAAACATGCTGAAAACATTAAGGATTTTTATCCTTTCGCTCAGAACTTGAGAACCTGCCGAATTCAATGGTTTTACAGAGCTCGTGTTAGATAAAAATGGTTGAATTGGCTGAAAAAGATTGAATCAGGAGAGCATTTTAGGATGAAGTTAATGTAGGTTAAATTATGACAAAAATTAAGAAATTAATCGAGCTTTGAATTATGTGTATGTGTGAGTGTTTTTTTTGTGTGTGTGTGTGATAATATCTCTAAATCTAAATTAAATCCTAATTAATTTCCCAATTTTCATCTTAATTTAGCCCATCTTAACTTCATTCTAAAATGTTTTTTTTATTTCCTGATCCGATTCCTCCATTTTTTATTTAATTAATTCAACCTGAGCTCTGTAAAACTATTGAGTTCAGCAGGTTCTCACAATCCGAGTGAAGGTATAAAAATTTATTAGCTGAGCAAATTTTTTTGAAATATACCTATTTTCGTCTTACCTAACTCGACACGTGTAAAGAAACTCCTATCAGAATTTCATGGTATATAAGCACAGGAAAAAATATTTCTATAGCTCTTTTGGCTAGATGTAGGTTAACGCACACGGTCTGCTATTGCTTCTACAAAAAGTATGCCTCATATGGAATAAAGAGAAGTTTAAAATTCAAAAGGGGCCCTCTCTCTCTCTCTCTTTGGCCACAAAACTGCTTCAGAAATATGTGTTTATATTATATTACATAATACTTTATGTTGAAACTAAATCTTTCGAATAGAACTTATACTTAAATGAATTGTCAGTTCATAAAAAGTGGGCTCGTAAAACTGCTTATATAGAAAATCAGAAACTTTAAAAAATGTTAGAAATTAGAAAGAGAGAGAAATAGAAGGTCTTATAGAGGCTTTAATTCGGCCCTGAGTGGGAGGTTTTGTTCACCCATGAGGGAGAATTCATTATACCGTCCCCATCATTGTCTGAAGATCAAGACAAAATTTGACGAATAATTTCGTACATGGCACTCACTGAAATGTAACATTTCAGGTACTAGCCCCAAATCTTAGGTTTGATCGTAATTTTAACAAAATTAGCAAGGTGTTACCACAAAAGCAAATCAACGGTTTTGCACCATTATTGGGGATATCAAGCGAAGAAATCGGACGTAGCAGTTATGATCGACCTCCCACCTACACATCAGTCTCGCTTCCTCGCCTCCAAAAGGTATCCAACCACGAACTGGGGCATCTGTCCCCAAAAGGGGCCCCTGCTTCACTCACGAATGGACACTGTTTCCACATCGAAATCCGATCTTGACGACCGACCGACGCCCAGGCTTAAGAATCAGAAATGGCGTGGCAGAGAACGAAAAGTGTGCGCTGAAATGTCATTACGATCCGAAGAAAAGTTTTATGTTGTAATAACAATCCTTTGATAGTTCACAATTTATATAAAAAAAGAAAAGTAGAAAAAATAAACAGTTGCTTACTGAACGTTTTCTTTTGTTTGAGAACCTGAACATTGCACAATGAGGAAGTGTTTATGGTCAAGTATGCGGGTGCTGTTGCAATTCAGGTGGTAGGCGAGACCAACAAGACGTACAGAACCAGGATACAGCAAGCTTAAGCTATAATTTTTTTCAAAAAAATGAATAGCATCTTTCTGTCAGTTCATTTCATAAAGATAAACTTTATTTTCTGCTGAACTTTTACAGATCACGAGATATCAATGTTGGGTACATACCATGAGCTATAGCACAGTTTTTACATAACTCACATGTTATTTTATTTACTTATTTCAGCATTCCTGTTTCCTAGACCAATAAGTTCCTTAAATATTCAATATATATTGGAATTCAAAATTAAAATTTTTACTTTTGTTAATTATCTCCCAAACTATTGGTATATGGTAATGAAATAAGGAAGATATATGTTCATATAGTAATAATAATAAATTATGGTACTCATATATAGTCATGTGTAAAGTTTATCATCACAGAATGGTGAAAAGTAAAAGTTACACTATCACTGGTGATGAATGGACGCGAAACATGTCCTTATAAGTGTCTGACAGGGAATTCGTGTTATATATAAAGCAACCTAAGAGATTCTGCGGCAGTTGGTTCTTTTTCTAATAAAGCTGTCATTCTAATTTATATAATTCTGGAAAAGGCAAATCAAGAGCAATCCCCAATTCAATAACGCAAAAGATATTCTCCTTGGGATTTGGGTCAGGCCATTTTATCCAGCGAATCCCTAGATTTGTTTTTAAATTCTTCGATTTCATGAGACTAGTTCATTTATAGTTAATAAATAGCATGTATTTTGTGTGCAGTCATTGATTCGATTTTGTATTTACCTATTTAATTCTTGATTTTTTGAACAATTGATATTTTTAGAGTACCAAATAAAATAACTTCAGTAGCTAAATTAGTATAATTATAAAGTTGGTAATATAAAAAATTAAACTAACAATTAAAGAACGTAAATCATAAAATTCGAAAAAACTTTTGCATACTGCTATCTAGGTTTCATTACAAATTAATCTAAGTGTATACCTTGCCATAAAGTTGTAAAGAAATATAACTGAAAGATTGTGCAAATTATAGATTTAAAAAAAAAAAAAGAGGGGAAGCTGATTTGGTATTTGTTCTGAGCACTACTTTATTCAGGTAAATTTCTGACCATTCGTCACTAAAGATTGGCGTTTTTGTTTGCAAAGCATTAGTTTTACTTTTCGATATTTTTGACAAAATTTGCTTATATTTTAATTTTGAGCACCTGCTTATGTTTTCTATTCTTAGCGATCACATTATGTAGAAATAGATAACAGAATATATCAAACATAAAATATTATTATCTCTCTATGCGCTTTTAAGCCCGATGTTACATAATCACAAAATTAGATTTGACTTGCTATAAGTATGCATGAACTATTAAGAATATTTTGTAGTTTCTAAAGAGACATATATTTTCACGTATGAATTTCACTAGAAATCGTCATATTTTAAAAGCACCTGCCGGTTTCACAAATGCGATTTAGCTAGATGAAATATGTATGTTTTTATCACCAAATAAATACAGTTATTGTTTTAAGAATCGTGCATCATTTCAGTGATTCAGTCATTTTTTATATAAATAATATTTCATCTTAAATTTAATCTTCGTAGAAATTTGATAGCTTATAAATGTCAGTTTTTTCCAATACGTGTTATTTAGAACATATAATCATTTATATTTCGGATTCATATTTGACACTGATGCCTTTTTTATGTAAATGAATGACTTAGTTCAGAGGTGTCCAAACTTTTCGCGGCACGGGCCGGATCGAAATTAGATCCATGTTATACGGGCCACATGTATATACAAATTGAAAAATATCATTATGAGTAAAGTAGCATTAAATACTATTAATTAATACTATTTTATTTTAACTTGAAAATACAAAATACTAAACAAACAAAGTATAATTATATAATTATTTTATATAAATTGAAATATTTTCATGCAACTTCTAATGCGAATGATGAAACTGTTTTTTTTTTGTTGGCCACGTAGTTTTTCGATATACCTTTATGAAAATGAAAAGGTTTGGGCGAAAACATCCTTATGTTTTAAAACCATCCGCGGGCCGGATAAAATCACTTGGCGGGCCGGGTTTGGCCCGCGGGCCGTAGTTTGGACACCTCTGACTTAGATGATAATTAGAATGGACCTTTTTTTTTAGATGTATGTGCATTTAATGAAATTGTAATTTTGCCTGCTAAAAGCATCTGCAGAAGTTATTTAATTATTCATGTATAATGCAACTTAAATATGAATTTTGTAATTATCTATGCAATTATAGATAATATTTTTATTTAAATTAGTTTCAGATTATGAATGAAATCAATTAAAACTGTCTCTGATTTTTAGAAAAAATAATTCTGTCTAGCTTTTTTAACAGCAAAATGTAAGAGCCAAAAACATTAATTAACTGTAAAACATGCTGGGCAGTTTCATTTTGTTCCTGCATCAAAATTTAGTTCAAACAGTAATACATTTTTTTGCACATTGGTTCTTTTTTGTATTTCTTGATTTAATTTCCGATCGTTTGCAAAAATAATGCTTTATAATGCTATAAAAATGAATTTCCATAACTGACTTAAAATTGGATAACATTAAAAAAATTGACAGAAGTTTGGAAAATGTAAATTATATAAATTCAAAAATGATTCGAATATCATTATTTAGGTTTCGTTATAATTTTAAGCTTAGTGCTCCCGAACATAAAACTAGGATTAGGAAAAGGAGAGAGATTTTGAAAATGCTAAAGGAAGTGAAGGCGATATTTTTGTATTTGCCCTGGGTGCCATTTTATACAGATTATCACTGAATTCAATACTTAACTTAAAATTGGATAACATTAAATAAAACTCTAACGAAAGTTTGGAAAATTGTAAATCATATGAATTCAAAAATGATTTAAGTATCATTATTTAGATTTCGTTACACCTTTAAGCTAGTTTCCCTATCATAAATTTTTAGGGAAAGGACAAATATTTTGTGAAATGTAATCTTTTAAGAAGATGAAGGCGTTGTTTTGGTATTTGTCCTAAGTGCCATTTTAAGCAGTTAAGCCTCTGTATGACATTCACGACGTTTTCGAAGATCCACAATTTTATACGAAAGTCAGGAATAATCTCTTTATTAGAGAATATCAGAGAAAAATTCCAAGAAACCACTCTCGCCGCTTTGTCATAATAATTAATATAATTTCTGAACAGATGAACAAAAGCGGTGTGAAGATTTTCGAAAGAGATAAATACCATAATATTAAAAGGCTCCTCAAAGGGTTTAACATCGCCATTTATCCAAAACTACGTCAATGAAACCCTAATAACTTTTAAAAAGAAACTAAACAACAGTTTGTGATAGGTCTTTTCATTTTTCAGCTGCTACTTCTGAATTAATCTGTCGATTGCTGGTTTTGTAACCCGTTGCGTAATGTTGGATTTCAGCTGCGCTGTCGAAGTTGATACTTTTGCGACATGGATTTTGTACACTTGCTTTTCAGAGGATATCAATTTCAAGTTATGTAACATTATATTCGACGAGAAATGTGTTATTATGTTTTGATTTATTGTTTTGTGCATGTCAGTAATGATGTCTGCAAGTTGTCGCTCGAAACTAGCTTGTTGACGATGTTATGACAACAGAAAATCTCCCGATTTCGTTAAAAGATAATGCAATTTTGGAGGACAGAAAATATGGGTGATTTGTGAAATTCACAAGGTAATGATTAATATATAGATATAAAATAGAAATTAAACAAATCAAAATACTTTTCAGAAAAAAAAACTAGTTGAAGTAATATCCCTAAACTTAAATTGCTTAAATTGAGTAAGGACGCGAATGTCTTATACGGCATTATGAAACATAGAATGTGAGATATTCTATCATTTTTACTGAATCCATCGTGTGATTTTGTATTTTAAAAACCTTTTTCCGAGCAATTGAAATCAAAATTAGGCACGAAACCAAATTTTATTGATTTAAGTCATTATGTTTGAGTTATTGCTTGTGTATGTTGTGAAAGTACCAATCGACAGATAATCAGTCTTTAGATAAATTTGGTTCAAAATTTGCTAAGAATCAATAATTTAAATACTAGATCTCAGCAACAAAATTTGTCAGTGTAGTTTTTCACATTTTCAATCAGCTAGAAAAAGTTTCTCTAAATAAATTCTTTTCAAAATTTTACAGGCCTTCATTTAAAATTTGCAAACAATTTATAAATTTTTTCAACCATCTGGCTCAAAGAATTTTTGAATTATCATGTTCTAAGACAGACAGACATAATGCCAAAAAGGAGATTCTTCAGGAAAAAGGAGAATTTTTCAGGAGATTTTATCAATGTTTTTTCTTTACTTCGTATACGAAAAGATAAAAAAGAACATGGGCTATGCTATTCAACAAGCGTTTTGAGATTTTATCAAAAATCTATGCTTTATTTAACTTATTTTCATGTTACTATTATTAAGTTTTAATTAATTACTAATTTCCAGTAATATAAATATCAGTCATGAAAATAAATCTTCCAATAACAATTTCTATCATTAGATATATACCACGCCTTTATCTCATAATGATGAAAATTATGAATAATTATTTCCTAATACATACAGAATATATATATATATATATATATATATATATATATATATATATATATATAAGTAGTTTTCAATGCATTTTAAATTATAAAAATGAAATTTGAATATCAAAAACGACTTGAAATATTTTGTTTGTATATAATATTTTTAGCGGAAAAAAGAAAATTGAAGAAAATTTTTTTGTAATGCAAGGGTTATGTTATTTATTATAAATTAAAATTGTAAAGAATGACAAAAATTTCTTCATAATGATTGAATATTGATGATAAAAATGGATGCTGTTCTTTAACACTTCTTTTGTTTATCGACACATGGTACAGAATTATTAATGGAGTTCCCCTTTATCTGCTAACCTATAACGGGTTAAAAAAATCCATAAAGTATTTATTTCTCAGGTAGAGTGAACCGATAAATTAAATTAATCTATTGAAAGGGAAAAAAAAGAGAAATATATGTTATTTTCAAAGAATTTTTTTTCCATACAAATAAGAATCATCGTGGTTGTGAATATGCATATTATGGTCATATCTTCTCTAAAAGAAGTGAGCCAAATTCAACTAAATTTTGCGCACTTATTACATAACACATCAGAACGAAACACTGTTAATTTTTAAAAGTACAAAATCACTTAGATATTCAATTAAATTTCTCATTTATTCTAATATAATTTTTGATTCTTCTTTATAATTAAAAGCAATGTTTTAATCCTGCTGAATACAAAACTATCGTCAATCGCGCAAACGAAGATAACTTTTCTTACATTTCAAAATTTGTGAATAAAATTTGGAATCCTAATTAATATAACAAATTTTAAAGAGAAAGTTAGCTGTCGGTGGATTTAAAACTCTTTTTGTTCTAATAATTTTCTCATTTTAATTAAAAGCAGACGATTAGAAAATTATTTATATCATAATATTTTAAACAAAAGTAATTTTTATAAGCTGAAAATAAAATAAATGAAAGAATTTCAATTTCGAGAAAGGTCGAATAGTCGTATCATTGACTTTTCAATCAGAGTAAACTGATAATAATATTGAATGACCGGACCGCTGCAACAGCAACATTGGTGGGAACTGTGGTTGAGTCCTAAGAGCCATCACCGGTACAATCCTATCCGAAGGTAGTAAGTCCTGTCCTCTATTAGAGAAAGTAATACCGAATATATTAGCTAGTTTACTATAATCTTTAAAATATGGCAACCAGTAGTCAAGAAGGTTAAAAATTTAAAGACAAATAGGAAAGTGAATTCAAAATAAAATAATAACCATAAATTGCAAAAATTAAGTTTTCTTTTTCATTTCATTAACGATATTTCTATATCAAATAAACAATTAGCTTTAAGCTATCTAATATTAGATAGCTGTTAGTTTTTCAAGAAATATTTGTATAAGGATGAGAGAAAAATTTCCGTTTCAAAACATTGAAGGTGCATTATCATATCGTGAGATACAAGATATTTATGTTAAATACAGTGCTTTGAAAATTTCATAAATTTCAACCATTTCGACGAGAAAAAAATATCTTATAAAAAATCTACAAAATGAGCAATTTGTACATTTCTATACAGTTTTATGCAATGTAGCAGTGACTCTACAATATATCAGAGCAGATAAAATATAATTTATACCCATATTTTTGAATAAATATTAGAAAATATTTTTGAATTGGAATTTGCTTTTAGATATCTTACAGGCCGAAGTTATTCGATCCTTTTTATAAACATTTCAAATTCTTCTTGCTTTAGATTGGTTCTTTTCAAATATTTACTGGCACTAGGACTGGATTCCATTAGGAAAGTTTACGGTCAATAACTAGAACAGCTGAGAAGCTATTAAAACAACATAGCTTTAATAACTGCCACACAATAAGTTAATTAATATTGCAAATACTAAAATGCAAAGTGTATTAGAAAATGGATACCTAGAACAAATAAACAGAAGAAAAAAAGTGTTGTAAATTTGATACTGGCAAGCAGGTTCGCAAGGAATGTCGGTTGCATTTAATTTTAATCTCAATTCTTATGTATAATTAAAATAAACTAAAATTCATGGTTTCTAGCTGTGACGCCAATGATCACCTCCCTTTCTTCCTCAAATACACTTTTTTGATCAAAACCTCAAAAACACTGCTTCATAGTATATTTTTTCTATGGGGTGAAATCATAACAAATATCCTCAGTTCTAATCACTGTACCACTAGTTTCGTCAATTTTTATTTTATTTGAAAGCAAATTCAAGACGTTTTAGCATCATTAATGGTCCCCTCTCCCCACAAGGTGCTAATCTTAGAAGACATGATGAGAACATGCGTTGTTTACATATTAAAATAAGATATATTGAAACAAATGTATTTATTATGTTACATGCATTATTTTATCTCATAATGCCACCTTTGCGGCGTATGAGAAAAAATAATGCATGTAACACACACGTTTTTTGAATACCAGAAAAAAAATGCCTCTTCAAATATACAAACCCCATTTATAAATGCTTCCTAAAAAGTATCAATTAGCGGCAAATCAAGCGAATATATGGCAGTATGCCTGTGTGAAAATGATGGATCGCCGGTTCAGCTCAACACTTTTTTTTTCTTTTTTCATTTGAGTTCAACTTTTCCAAAACATCCTGAGTAATTAAGAGGGTCAACCCAGTCTCACAACTTTTTTTTTAATACCCGGTTTTTTGTATTTTCACGGATTGTGTCTCTTGCTCTCATTATATAAGATTAAAATAACAACACATGAATTTACAACTGTATACTATTATAAGAAACTTTATATCACTGTTCAGCTATTATTATCTAAACACTTATACCTGTGTTCAGCTAA
>JAPMOQ010018920.1:1074944-1134541 GCA_026543055.1 Argiope trifasciata
AAACGAACTCTGATTTTGATAAATTTCCGCTTTTTCAATTTCTCTAATTTCGAAAAAAAAAAAAAAAAATTAGGGATACAAGTATCACTTAAACACGCTTCGATCTAGATGGACAAAATTAGCTGTAAGTTTTTATATTAAATTTGTCGAATTTCTATAAATTTTTGGGCGAAATCCCCTCAAAGGAAGTTAATATGTCCTTCTGTTCAAATATAATTTGATACGATAACTATAAAACGTAGCAAATTCTATAGATAAAATTTCATACAAAGAATGAGCATATATAGTCTAGAGATTTATAAAATTTTGAACCAAATGCAACAAAAGATCGATTGTCTGCTGGTCTGTACTTTTAGAAACGTGTAACTATAACTCATTGACAAATCTGATATGTGATTTTGTGACTACAAGTGAAATTTTGTTTCAAATTTTTATGTTGAGAAACACAATAAAAACTCAAATATGGTTTTAGATTCTATTAATAGTAAATAGGGATTAAAAGACAATTACTCGCCGAGAATCATGTAGTAGAATCAGTAAAAGTTTTGAAAGAAACCTGTAAGACTTTTCAGGAGAAAGAACACTTTTGGAAACGTAAACATTTGATTAATCAAAAGTTAATGTTTCGTTAACTTTTGTACATCAATGTTTTGCTTTGGGATGATACCTTCACCAAAAAGTTTGAGATAAAGTTTTGAGGAGACCACTCTCTCTGGCACTATATCGTATAATCATCTTCCTATTAATAATTTATTGAATAAAATTTGACTATTGCATCGCAAAAAAATTACATTTTTTTATTGATAAATCACAAGAATCCTTATCGTAAATAAAATCATATATTAATTCCTATTCTTATCCCATCTTCAAAGTATCAAAAATGTAATAAAATACAGAAATAACAGCTTTCTTGCATAAAATGCAATTCCTAATTGTGTGTGTGTTTATTAAACTAAACCTATTTTATTAAATAGGAATATAGATCATATTTTCTAAAACAAACTGAAATAAAATTATAAAAATAAATAATATTCGTGGTCGTTGATTTGATAAGAATAACCCATCTTCAAAAATGTCTCAATTCGAAGTAATGAGACTAAAGGAAGACAAAAGATAGATTTCCATCATAATAAAAGTTGCAAGAGAATTTCGCTATTATATTTTACTTGTTTTAAATAAGAATGCAGAAAAATATTTCCTGAAATGCTTTTCTTGATATTCAAAAACTTTGAATATTTTCTTCATATATAGTTTGATTTCTCATTCCATTCGTTCTTTAATTTAATTTTTAAACAACACGTGAGAGTGTATGAATCCTTTCTCAAACTCGTTTACTTTCAATAAATTTATTTTTAAAAATTCGGAATCAATTTTGCATTTGTTTTTAAGTGTAATAAATTCAACACTTGCTTGATTGACTTTTAACAAATAATTGTGCATTATCATTGAAATGTTTCCTCTCTTAATATTGAAATTTCTTCATTACAGAAGAATTATGAAAGTTCTGAAAAATCTTTCGTAAAACATTCTGCATACATTTTTTAAATTCAAATTTAGAATATTTTCTATAAAATAAGCGTTTTTAAAAAATAAGCTATTATCAAACATTCTATAGAAAAATTAACAACCTTAAGTCCAAGTGAACCAGCTGGTCACCAAAAACAGCTCGTAATTTTTTTTATAAATTATCAATATGTGTTTCAGTCAATAGAAGAAAGTGATTATTTACTAGAAACTGAATTTTCCTAAATGTATTATTTAATGAAATGCTTATTTAATTATTAAAACAGTGACAACTTTATCATTTATTTTAATATATCATTATAATATTATAATATAATATTTATTTTAAAAAAATGAAATCTAATGTGGATGTAAATCTAATCTGGATGTTAATATAAAATGTGGAAGTAAATCTAATGTGGATGTTAAAATAAATGAAATCTAATGTGGATGCTAATATTTTGGAATGTACAGAATTTCTAAAATTCAGCGAATAAATTATTAGAGAAAGGTAGAAAGTACAGAAATAAAATTAATGCTTTTATAAATCCTTGAACTAACGAATAACAACTCCTCATGTCATTATCTCAAGAAGAAGAAAAAAACAAACAAACAAAAAAACATGCACCACAAATTTTCATGAACGTCATGTGATATTAAACTTTTTTGCATGACGCGATTTCTAAATAACCGATGCCTTCAAGATGATGACAGTAGTGGAAAGAAGGCAATTTTCATATTCCACGAAAAGTATGATCGATTACATACCACCCGATATTCCACACCGAATTGCGGGTTCAGTGATAATGAAAAAAAAGATAAAGGAGCTTCTTAAACACAACGGTAACTCCTCATATACCCTTTTTTCTCTTTAGATATTCCATCTGAAAAGATTATTAGCCCCTTTTATCAGAATACATTACGCAACACGTAGGGAGAAGAACTCAATGAACGGCTTTCGAATCGTTGCGCACTGCTATTTTCTCACCACAAATTCCCTTCCACGAAGTGTACGTGCGAAAGCATTCTGTGGCGGCGTCAGAAAAACATCCCCCTGCGCACTTAAGTCAGGAAAAGAGTGGATTTTCTCCCGAAATGCAGGTGACACGTAGTCAGCCTCAGGTACAACGGGTAAACGACTCTCTCCAAGGCCAAGGTTAGGCCGACGTTCAATGCCGATTCTTCCGCCGCATCGTCCCACCCTCCCTCCCTTTTGTTTTTCGTTTTCTCCTCGTTTAATAGATCACATACGCGACCTTCGCCTCCTCTCGGAGACGATGGTGACATTTGCTGTTTTTTTTTCGTGAGAGGCTTTTATTTACAAACAAGAGAGGCAAGTTTTTGTTTAGGATGCCTCTCGTTACGGAAAAGTGGTTTCGGTCAGGACTTATCTGCCTCAGAAACGCATGTTGTGAATTGCCAAGTGGTTTTTTCGGAAGAAATGACGAGCGCAGATCCTGTGTCTTCCAGCGCAGAAAAATGACGCAAATAGGATGTAGTTAGTTATCTTTTAAGAATTTTGAATGCTGCATTGATATAGTACATGCAACTTCGGAAAACTCGACGGAGAAAACAATGCAAGATCCTCGATCATAGATCTGAAAATGATTTTTTCTATTGGTTGAAAATTATAAATAATATTCTTTTGATCTGAAAGATTACATAGCGATTCGCGGGCAATCAAGATATGTTATTTAGAAAACAAAATCTCTGAGACAACTAATAATATATTCTTACGCTGTTATCAATCATTGTACTGAGTGTGTTAAAATTCAAACACTCAGACGCTGAACAAAAGGCTGAACATTCTTTTACGATATCAAACTCAAATGCTAATACTAACAAAGATTATAACAACAAATAGCGAAATTTATATGAAACGATTTTTTTTTCTATCAGAAATCCAAACATAATTCGAAAATTCAGTATAAACAGCAACAACTTTGTAAATGTTTTGTTTTTTTCCTGGTTCTTGACATCACTTCTCCGCTGCCATTCTTTCAACTTGAAAGAATTTTTATTAGTTGTGATTTATTAGTGACTAGCCGCCTTTGGCGACCAGCTGGTTCGCCATGAGTAAAGCGTTCTAAAATTTTCAATTAAATCGCATATTCATGAGCCTTGAAGTAATTCCGAGCATTGATTGACCTGAAATTAATATTTTCTTTAAGATGATGAACGGAAAGTTCTAAAAGTACACCTTTTCCTAATAATATTCTTTAATTTTATAAATCAGTCAGTTTTAACCATCGGTTATGCTTCCAAAATATTTTTAAAAAAATTCGGTGATGTTGCCAAAATATTAAATATGTTTTTTTAAAAGAAAGCGAGAAAGGGAAAAAAAGTATTAAATTATTGATACAGATATTGCAAACGATTACATAAATATGCCTATAAGTCGGAATTTCAATGCATATCCTGTCTAAATTCAATCAGGTTTACCGTAAATAAAGATAAAAAAGAGTTAATGATATAGATATTGCAAACGATTGTAGAAACCTTTGCTCTGCATTTATTTTTTAAAGAAAATATCACATTTTATATTTCTTTTATTTTATCCAGTCACGTGCTGAAAGTTGCATTTCTTTAGATTTATTTTGCGATGATAATTTTTTTTATTTGAACTTCCGGCATTCTTTTATTTTATCCAGTCACGTGATAAAAACATGGTTAAAATATTTCTTTAAAAATTCGTTAAAAACAGAAGCTTACATTATAAATTAAAAACACTGATACCGTTAGAAAGCTAATTTTTTAATCTTTAAATTGATGTAAAAATCATGTTTATGCGATTATATTTTCGGAAGTTATAGCGGAAAAACGTCGAAATTTTGCTTAAATTTTAATTAATTCAAATTCTAATTAAAAATTCGAAAAAGGGGCTCCGAGGTGCACATTCCGGACCTCCAAGGTATACATGTACCAAATTTGGTAGCTGTAGGTCCAACGGTCTGGCCTGTAGAGCGCCAACACACACACACACACACACGCACACACACACACACATTGAGCTTTATTATAAGTATAGATATAGATTAATTTCTAAACAAATTCAGGGGGAATGTTTATAAATTTCTTTTCATAAATGGACATATCTGCTTTCACCAATAAGTACTTATCGGGAAACAATTTTTAAGTTTGGATAGCAAATATTTATAAAATTTAGTCACCCCAACTTCCCTGAATTTAACCTCCATATTTGAAAGCTTTAAATCTCGATCCAACACTTTAAGTAATTTTTCATAAGTGGAAGCCTGATAATATATTCAACCATACATAATCGTGCATGATTCCTGCAAATAGCCCACGAATTTAATATTCTTACTAATTAAAAAGAAAAAAAAACATATGAGGGGTTTTTTCCCACAAAAGATATTATATAAAATATATTAAACTAGTTGACTCCTCCTTCTGTTCTCTTATACTAATGCAGCTAATGCCCTTATGCTAATTGCTAATGTAGCTCCTCTCGAATCGCTTTGCAATCCAAGCTCGCCACACTCGCTCGCCATCTACTAAACTACTTTAATCTAGCAAAAGATGTGTTCAAATAGCTTATTACTAAGTGGGATGAAACAATGTGATTACAAAATGTGATGAAGACATAAAAAAAATGTGAAGCAAAAAGTACATTTGAAAATTGAGACTTAGAAAAGTTCTTTGTAAACACAAATAACATCTCATTTAGGAACTATATACATCCACCACAGAAACAAATTTAAAAAAAAATTGTGCATTGCTCAAAGTTTTTCAAATTTGGGAACTATACCACAGAAACAGAGTTAAAAAAATAATATCAACAAAAATAAATAAATGTTTGAAAGCAGCTATATTCGAATTCAGTCATTTCAAAATAATGGGGAGAAAGAAAAAATGTAAGGTAAAAAGTACACTCGCAAACTGAACTATAGAAAAGTTCTTTGTAAAAACAAATAACTTCTCATTTAGGAACTATATGCGTCTACAGAGAAACAAATTCTTTAAAAAATTTGTCAGTTAATTTTTCAAACGCGTTCGCTTGAAATCTCATCAAACTGCGAGCAGATGTTACCAAGCAAGGTGGAAGTGTTGCCAAACTGCGATTAGCAAATTCAATCTGATTTTACGTCCACATAAGCGTTTTGTTTTTATACATAGATTATATAAAACATATATTATAAAAAAATAAATACTTTATGTACATATATATAATACTTACTTAATACATTATATAAAACTTATATACTTAAACTATTGAGAAACCAAATATCGCAAGCTTTCAAAACTATTTAAAACTGTCATAGAAAGAGTTAAATATAAAGTGTTTAGATTTACATAAAAAATATTTATAAGTGACATATAAGCTTTAGATATCAAAATATTTCCTTCTTAATTTGGAAACACTTTGTTGACAATTATTTCAAAAGAAGGGGGCACAAATACAATAAACAGTTAAAGCTACATTTTTAAATGTCGTCTTTAAAATCCTTAAGAACTAAACTTTAGCGATATGTAACAAAATAACTTTTAGAGATAACGAACTTTTAAAAATATGAAACAAAATATTCTAAAGATATATAAGTTTAAAGAATATTTAATATTTTCAAAATTAATAAATGAATAAAATAAAATTAACTTTTGAAAAAGGAAATAATATAATATCCACCTCCCCATTTCCAGTGTTTCTAAAAAATTTCTTTCTTTCCAGTATTTTCCAAAACTTTCTCGTTCAATAAATAAATAAATATAAAATAGATTAAAAATAATAGATATAGATACATTTGTAACAATTTTCTCTTAAAAGTAATCTTGGCATTAGTAGTTCGGCATTATATTTCATGCGTTTTTATCTTGTGTTATTTGCTGTTACTTTTTTTAAAATCACATGTTGTTATAATCCTACATCATATATGGTCCTTGCGCCGATAAATATAACACAACGAACCAGTCAACCATTAAAGGTGAAAAAAAAAGTGTAGTAATACAAATTCAATCGTATCCTTAAATTAAATCAATACAATTCTTTAAATTCTTTTTTATCGTTGTCCTTTTCATAACGCAGTCTTTTAATCATCTTTATGATACGTCAAAGAGAATAAAGAAATTTATACAAAATTTAAAGATTTTAAAACAAATTATTTAATACACTTTTTAGTGGATCAACAAAAAATTAGATGGAAAAGTTCACATCATGCATTTTGAGCTGTGATCAAACAGCATCTAATTTTAACCAGGAGTATCCAAAACTGCAGAAAAAATTTCATTTGATAGTTTGCATATAAAGTTACCATTGCCTAACAATTACTAATTGTCGAGGTTACATATTGGTATCAAGAAAGTAAATAAATATTTGTTGGAAAATTTAAGAGCATTTTTTAAAAAAAACTTTACCAAGACAGATTTTAGTTAAAAATTAGAAAACAGCCAACAAACAAGCAACAGCCTCGATTTGTGGGAAGTTTTTGATATTTGAATGTTAAAAGAAATAAAATAAATAAGAACCTCCAAGTCATATAAAGGAAATTATAAGAAAATTAATTTTAGACTGAAGACTATAAGTACAGAACTAAAACGGCCATTATACAAGAAATGTAAATGTCTCATAACAGAATTCATTTAAATAAAAATCATTATAACAAGTTAATAAATTTTGTAGTAAAGATATGTTAGATAATTTTAAAAAGTTTTACTAGAAATATATAATATGCATTAAAGTGCTGCAATGATGTAAAAAAACTTCTGAAAAATAAACTAAGCTTCAGTGATGAAATTCTTACATGGTTAAAATAACCGAAATTTGATATTATTTCATTGCTTTACCTAAAATGTTCTAATCCAATAAACATATCTTAGAAATTCATTGACTAAATTTTTTATTTCACTAAAAACTAGCTAGCAGTAGTTATGTCACCAAATTGAACCTCAATTGAGATGTGACGGACAAGACATCCAGTTGGCAGATAAAAGGCATCGATGTATATTTCCGTATGCACTTTTGCTCGATATGATTTGGTGCCAGAAGTTTCGAAATGCTTCATTTCGCATTGTCTCAACTGCATTTCCTGTGTAATTGTAGTAGGGAAAAGCACGCGAGTTGATAGTAGCGAGTGGTCCGTGGTCCTCTGAGGTCGTCGTTTGGTCACGGACTAGGTTAACTTGAGAACAGGATGTCAAACTCGGCCATAAAATGCAAATTCCACAGGACAATTTCCTTACAACCCCACGCGAGCCACGACAGCAGAAATTTATTTTGTGAACTCAAGAGTTTGCATAATTTTTCCTAACCAAACAGGACTTCTGTGCTTGCAAAACAAGGCAAGAAGAAATGGATTTAGTTCATACTTTTTTTCGTAATAAAGCTTAGTAAATTAAGATAATTAAATCATTTTTTAAATACTTATCAGTCGTGCCTAAAAATAAAGTTGGCTAGCTAATATGCGTTATGTTTATTTAATAATTTAATAAAGCTCGAAAAATTATTCCTTAATGCAAGCTTAAAAGCTTGCATTAAGGAATACAGCTTCAATATAAATATGAACTCTAAAGCTGAAATTACTTCTTAAGAAAATAGCTGAAATGAATTTAAAATTGTAATAATTAATTCTCTATAGCGTTTAAATTTGGATTTCGAATCAAAGCAACAATTCAGAATTTTTTCCAAAAAATGCTTCACTGTATTTGATAAAAAAATAAAAATAAAAAATGCTAATATTGTAATTTATCTGTGAAGTAGCTGAAGTATTTTCCCCTTATTTCATTCATATATAATTACTAACGTTGATTATTAAACATTTTGAAATTTAAAATTGAATTGAATTTTAAATGTCAAAATGTTTATTGTCCAAAATATATTTTATTTAAGATATTTTATTTATATTTTAACCATCAGTTTTCATTCAAATAGTAACTAAAAATAAAATTTAGTATTATATTATATATATATATATATATATAAACAGATAACATTTCAATATGATTGAGCGAAATCGATTTTTCTTACTATGAGTGGGTAAATGCTTTTCCTCTCTGATTCAACTGATATTCCGCATAATATTTTTCTCTCTCTCGCAGAATACGTGTAAAAGATGATGAAATCAAAGGTGATGCAATACTAAAGCAATTGCGCTGATCGATTACCGACACTTCAGGAATAAAAATAATAAAGGATGAGTTGTTATAATAAGATCTGTTTACAATGACGTTAATGGGATCGTTATTCCAATAAAATAATGAAAATGCCTAGATAAATACTTAACTGAATGCCTGAGCTCTATTATTTAGTGCAGATCTAATTTTTAATAAGATATATTTATTTTAATATAATATAATGTTTATAATGTCAGTATTTAACAATTTCATCAATTTAATAATAAAACAGTTGTTAATTATCATTATTATATTTCTATCTCAATAACATATATTTATTTCAAAACAAGTAACGAAAAAAAATTCTATATCTCATTTTCTAATCTAAATGCAAATAAATTTTTATATACTTGTAACTTACTATAGACAGAAATGCAAGGGTCTATTTTAGATTTACTTTCTCTATAGAAAAAAAGGCTAGGAATTGTTTTAATTAAAATTGAATTTAGAAAAAATATATATTGAATGCCTTTTCGTTTAATTTAGGACTGCAATTTAATTTATTCTTTGAAAGTAGCTTCTGCATCTATTGAACAATATTCTTGAATATCTCTTTATTTGCATTTTAATCAGGCAAATATTCGGTTATTCAATTTTAGAAGTATTTGAATTCATGTTACATAGAGAAGATATCGAATCGTTTGCTTTAATAGTCGTCTGATCGTCTGCTGTTTAGTGAACTTTACTGAGCAAGAGAAGGGGGAATTCAATTTCTCTCCCCCTCCCTTTTTTTTTCTTGAAAAATAATTGACAAAAATTTTGGAATAAGCAACACGTTCTAGAACATGACGGTAATGCAGAATATATTAACGATTACCTAAGGACTTTCACGATTAATTCGAATTTAGATATTAAGAATATCAGTTAAAAGTGTAGATTGAAGTTAAACAGGAAGCTTTGCACTCTTATAATTTAAATTTACTATTGATATAAATTAAAGAAACTAGCAGTAAGCCAACGGTAGTTATTTTCAAGAAATGTGAGACACTACGAAAATTGTTTCTCTGAAACCACTTATCATTCACGATATTTTTATTTTATCTGTCTTTCACCATCCAAATATTTTAGAAATGCTAAATACGATTTTTAAAAACTTTTTCTTCGACTGCGTGTTTGATTAGATCTTATCAAACATTTACTTCCGCTTTATATATTTTATCTTTTTTATAAATACTGAGTTCTTTGATTTTAAAAAATATATTTTTTTAAATGCTGGAATTTTCAGATTTTAATCGTATATGTGGAGCCTTACTGTCGATTCTAACCTGTATTTCAAAGGGTCAAATAAGCCAATCAAAATCATTTACAGTTTTCGAAAAGATTGAATCATTGTTGTGGGTATAGCTCTGATAATATGGTTTCGTTGGCCCATCTTCGATGTCCGAAAATACCTCCACTTGAAAAAGTTATATGAATCAATGATGACTATTTCATAACTAAAAACAGATTCCAAGTCATTATTGTGAAAACTGGATGGGGTTATATATTCATTTTTAATTAGGTTATAAACATAAAAATTTTAAACTCTAAAAAATAACAAAACGAAGCTATAAAGAATTTTCTACCCACTAAAGTTTAGTTTAGTTGTATCAACGTCTCGTTTAAAGCAACACGAGGGCTATTTTGGGACGGACCTCGTCCTTTTGAGTCACGGTTAGATGAAGAGGACGACACCTGAAATGGCACCCCCTCGCCACACCACACCACACCAAAGGGAGGACATTTGGCCTGACAGATTTAACGTGCAAGAGACCCCCTCATACGATGGTTCTTCGGTAAAATCGAGTCTCGAACCTGAAACCCTCTGGTTCCGAAGCCGAGACCTTACCACAAGGCCACCGCGGTTCCTCTACCTACTAAAATCAATGCGAGTGGATCAGGACTATAGTAAAATGGCGCACTAACGAATGATTTTCTTTGAATTGATTAATGCTATTATTGGATGAAATACTTACTTAGTTATAAAGCATAATGTGATGCTTATTTTCGCAATTGCTTTCAATTCGGTTTTTGATGCTTATAAAACTTATTTTCGCAATTTCTTTTTTCAAATGACTTTTCATATCGATGCGAGATAACGTTATTGTCCAGAATCGGTTATTGTTAAAGAATGTCTGTACTAGTAAATAATTTTAAAACAAATCATTTCTTTTTCGTGTTGACTTCTGTAACCGTGAAATGCTTAGGTCAGATAAGACTGAGTCATAATTCGGTCGGAAAGCCAAGAATTCCTATTGTTGCTCGGTCTCCCCTTTCCGATGCTTCTTAATTTGAGACTGCGTTTGATATGGAGTACAGTCATTCCATTCCCCTTTAAACAAAACAATAAGTCAGTCGAGCGACAAACAACCCACAAAGATCCAGAGCATTCGTTTCCTTATGTTTTCTTCCTCTTTGACCGAATAAAATATGCGAGTCACCCATTGTTGATATTCTGAAATGATACTTCATTGAGCAGAAACTATTTAATTCTGCGAAATGAATGGATAATTTAGCAGATGACGTGGAAAACTCTTCTTTTCAACTTTTATCTGCCCATTTTGTAAGTGGGAGTAATTCCTGTTCTTAATTGAAATTTAGAACTCTGCCTTCGGAATTGTTCAATGGAATTTTTCTTCCTTCTTCGTCGCTGTGCTGTTTTCTTTGCTCAAGTGAGTCAAACCCTTTTGCCCCCACTTTTGTGTATTTGAATTGGAAGAATGAGGCCGGAGTGGAAATGATATCCTGTTTAAGCTGAAATTTAATTGAATGTAAATAAAAGCGCACAGCTTTAAAAGGCTAAAAAGTAAGAGTAACAGAGACAGTTTGACCTTATATTTGCCCTTTTCATTAAAACTTCTGAAAGACTTGTCTGATTGCGAAGAAGAATAAGATAATTCGTATCAAATGATTTAATACCAACAGAGGCTCTATTGTGATAAATGGCAAACATAGATTTGTATGATGTCTGCGGAACATGTCACGTTTAGAGCACAATTGTCATCTGTGTGTTCATATAAAATGCGAGCAGGTTTCAATCAACATATTTAGATTTTTTTTTATCCGAAAGGATAATTGAAGATTTGTTCGTAAATGAGAATATGTCCGCACGAAAACAAAAACTGATAGCTGATATTTTTCATATTTGAAGACCTGAATGAGGGATGTATGTGTTTTTTCTGTTAAGTTTTTTTCTTCTTCCAAATGGAGATGGCAGGAAATTATTGAATTTCCAATTGAAAGATATCAGTAGGATAGAAAATTTGGTTTATGAAATTTATACTATATTCAAAATAGTATTTCGTGATTATATTTAAAGAAATAAGAAAAATATACGAAATAAAAAGTTTAAGCGTGATTCGAACGTTAACTCTGATGCAGCATGATAAAGTTTCAGGCTTGACTCGTTCATAGTTTTTTTTCTTTCACTTTTTAAAATTTTAGTTAATTAATTAATTTTATTTTTTACGATTATATTTATTTTTTATATTAATTTTGATTTCATTTATTTTTATATTTAAATAAATTTAAACTCGTTAATATTTATTTCATTTTATTATGTTTATTTTATCATGCTTTTCGGCTGATTTATAATTATTTTATTACGCTTATATTAATTCAATTTTTTGGCTGGTTTATTTTTATTTTTATTTATTTATGTATCAGAATAGATGTACAATAAACATCGATTTATTATCATGACGCGTGAGTATAGATGAAGTAAATAAAATAACAAGGTATTTGCACAAAATATATTTAATTTTATAAATTTAATAAAATTAGATTACAAAGTTGGCATTATTGAAAAGCATATTTTTTAAGTTACCCCATTTTAATATCTATTAATTAATTATATTCACAAATGTGGTGATTATTTTATTTTAGGTTTTACTATTTTTGCTCAACTTCGTTAAAAATCTGACTAAAAGAATTATATTTTCCATGCGAGCAAGTAACGCAATCATTTCACTCAAATGCATCGTCACATGATGAATGTTAAGTGTGCAAGTCATATCGCATTTTAAAGTGATTCCAGCGTCTCTTGCAATATCTAGTACATCTTTTTCTTCTTTTTTTTTTCTTTTCATCCTGATGTTTTAGAACTGTTTCAAGTGAACTTGAATTGTTCTTATTTATATGAATCTGCCCAAGGATGATGGAAGTGCAACATGACAAAATCTTGCCCTTATATCAGGAAATTTTAATGAACTTTGCAACTTTATCATTTTTTTTACGTATACTTTAATTTTGTTATATTAACGTCTCCTTTTAAAGCAATACTAGGATTACTTTAGGACGAACACAATAATTTTGAACCGTGGTCAGATAGCGAAGAGGACACTTGAACTGGCACCCCTTCTCGAAACTGCCATACCAAGCCATTGGAAGAGCGTTTGGTCCAGAAGGATTAACATGCATAAGACCGCCTACATCTGCTTCGGTGGAATCGGGCCTGAAACTCTCCGGTTCCGAAGCTGAGACCTTACCAACAGGCCACTGCAGCATTCTCGAACCAATAGATTAAATAACTTTGGCCTTAATTAAAATCTCTGAAATTTCCTCGCGTACTTCGTAATAGAGGTTTTATTCATCTCCTTCGTATAAAATTGTGGTCATAGGGACTTTAAATGCTCAGATTTTTATTTTCAAACTATCTGTTTTGTGTTTTGCTGTACAGAAAATCTTGCATGTATTTCGTTTTTTTTTTTTTTTTTTTTTTTTTTTTTCTTTCGATTAAAACCAAAATGCGCACGAAATTACAATTTTACAAACTTGATGGCGAACAAAAATTAATTTAATGCATGCGGAAATGCATACTAGCAGACAGTCATTCCTTTGACGGATTTGATACGAAACTACATTTTAGATTCTAGAATTATGAATCAAATTCCATCCGTTTTTAGTCTAGTTTAATTATATTAACGTCCTGTTTTAAAGCCACATTAGTCCTATTTTGGGACGGACCTCGTAATTCTGAACCTCGGTCAGATGATGAGAACGACACCTGAGCTGGTACCCCGCCTCTCCACACCACAACGATGGTGTGGTATGGAGTGCATCAGACCCGTTTACTGTAGAATCGGGCCTCGAACTGCAGCCTTTCAATTCCGATGCTGAGACCTCTCCACCAAGAAACCACGACCTCATGCGTTTTTACGCTCTACATTTATCGTGTGTCGTTAAATTTCATTTTGTCGTGTGTCATAAATAAAAAAAATTATAGAGTTTCGAATCAATTTGTAAATCTGTAAATCAATTATTATCAATAATGAACTCATTATTGATAATCAATTCATTCAATTATTGATAACTCATGTGCTTTGAAAGAATTTTGAGTCCTATTTCGTTTTGCAAAAATTATATTATCGAACTTATGCAGTATACAGTAAGGAAAAATGTATTACATATAAATTATCACAGTAGAGTAAACGTAATGTATTTAAGGGGAAAAAATCTTCCAAAATATTTCAGTTCTTTCAGGGATAATTATATACGTGGGTTGATGAGTCTGATAAATATTACCCCCTGTGCCAAAGTTTTCGTACTGGTGTATCGTGATAAGAAAAGTGGGGGGATAACATTCATCCTTATCATCTGTTTATTATCCACGTTTGATAATTACAAACTGAATTCGGTGCAACACAATGACGTAATGAAAAAGAATATTCTTTTCTGGCTCATAAAACTTTGCAGAAAATGTATTATATTATGAACAAAAATTGAATGAACTTAATTTGACTAATATCAATTTGTAAGCATAAAAAGTTTAATTAATGTTGTAATATTTAAAAGGTGTAAGTACATAACAGTAAAATTTCGCAAAATAATTTACTTTTTGAGTATACATTTATTATCTCTATGAAAATATATAATCTAAAGTTTTTTCTTTTACTTTGCTTATTTGAACTTTAAATCAAATAAAAACTGTCAACAAACTATTTTTCAACAAGCAAATGTGTTGATAATTTTTTCAAATGCAAAAGATTTTTTTCAGCTGTTTGATTTAAACAGACGTTGTTTGTTCTATCCATTGTCAATTTATTTTTTCCCTTATATATATATATATCTATATATATATACTTATCAGCAAACGAACATTCGATCTTTCTGCAGTAGAAGTATTTTTTATTGCCCTTTGTTATTTTTTCATCGTTATCTACAGTTTTTTTTCTTTCTCATCATTAACTACTGTAATAGTGCCATAATTTAGTGACCAGTTTGTTTCTTTACTTTTTTTAAGTTACGGGAAAATACTTTAAAAAGAATTGGGTTTCGAATTCTTTCCAGCCGCTCTCCAATTTCTGTTGCTTAACTTTAAAAAGACATTCAATTATCTTTTTTGTCGTACCTAAACTCGACTTCTCGAAAAAGAAATCCTATATTTTGAAAGTATCTCCCAATTGGTTAAAGAATTTTGAAAATTTTAATATTTTATATATTTTAAAGTAATCCTTTATATAAATATAACATAAAGCGATTAGAATTGTATCGTCGTTTTAAGGATTTGTTGTGGCTTGGAAATCGAAAAAAAAAAAAGTGCTTTAGTTTTAATCAAGACATATTGCATTTTGTTTCCCATAAATTAAATTTGGTTTAACTCAAACCAGGATTATTCAAAATGCCCCGGAATTCGCAAATAAAAAAGTATATACTCTTCTTGGCGGAAATAAGCCGGATTATTCGTGTAAAATCGCAAAACAACTGAGGCTGTAAAAATTAACTTAAATGAAAAAACATAAGAGTAGTTTGCAAAGAAAATTTATAATTCAAACATTAATTATCAGAATTTTTACCATAATTAAATGCAAATATACATAGAGTTATAGATGTTTATGGCCGAACATACAGTTACATATGTTTTTGAAGAAGAAATCCTAAGCCTCCTTTTCTTAAGTTCGGCTTAAAGAGGTAGTTCTTACAATACATCTAATTAATGAAGGATTATATTGAAAATTTTGATATTTTAAGTTAAATCCAGTCCATGATCAGTGTTAGAATATCAATAATGAAATGATTTCCCAGTACTTGCGGGATTTATTTTCCCAGTATTTATATTAGAAACGGGAAAAATTCCCTAATTTTGCTAGTTCAGTAGTATTTTTCGGTATTCGGATATTTTGCGTTTGAAATAAGGAGGCATAAAAAATAGAACTTAATGTAAAGTCTGCGATATATTAAATTCATTATATTTATTGCCAAATCAAACGTTTAAATGCAGTTAAAAAAATATTATATCTACGCTATCATAAATGAATAATTCCGTTTGAAATATTAACAACTTAACTATAAAGAAACTGGCAATTTATGATTTAATTGTTCTTGTTATTTTTCTTTCTTTTTTTTTCTTTTCTTTTCTTTTCTTTTTTTTTTTTTGACATATCTTCTGAATCCGACTTAGCCTAGTTGGGAGTCTGGGCAAAAATTTCTTTATGGACCCTCAGACGCTAAAATTAAACTGAATTCCGCCCTAGAAAGCCATGGATTTCCAAAATATAGATTTTTTTGTGTTCATATGAAAGACAAATGAAGACACTAACATAAAACTAACGGATTTTACACTGAAGATATATTTTGTTTAAAAAAAAGTTCATTAAAGAAGAAAACATAAAATAGTTATTAGTAGTTAAAATAATCAATAGTTTAAAATTCTATTCAATTTAGGGATCCCCTCTGATGTGAGACTCGGGGCAACTGCCCTTATGCCCTTGCCTTAATTAAGCTCTGTATGCCATCCCGTATACAGTAAATAATTTTACAAAGGAGTCCTAAAGTACAGACAAGCAATTCTTTTTGTTTTTCTTTTAAAAAAAATGAAAACCGAGTTAAAATAATGAAAACCGAGATAAATTCTTTATTTACCATTTGTTTCTTTTTATAACTATTTTTTTTCTTGTATAAATAGATTGAGTGTATTTTTAACAATATTGCTCAGAAACTATATTGAGAATTATGTACATAAAAATATCTTTTTTTTCTTTTTCTTTTTTTTACAATGATTCATCGTTATAATCTAATACTTTTATCATTATCAGACGAGATTGTCAATTTTTCAAGCTGATTAGAATTTGGTGTTATCCTGACAAAGGTGCTGATGATTTTAACTAATTAGCTGATAAATGTCGATTCTCGTGAAGAATTATATTCATTGATTGTCGCTCAATATGGTCAGACCGGTTCGATTGAATTCAGATTTTCAAATTATTTATAATTCCATAAATATAAAATAAATTTGATTGCTAACTTGGGATTTCCTTATAAATAAAAATGTATAAAATATCCTATATTTTCTTATGTTGTATATTCAATTTTAAAGAATTCCAATTATATATTATGTTCTGAGAATTCTTTATTACAATATTATGTAAAAAATAAATAGAAATAGTGGGTTTCTTTTGTAATATATATCAGTAAGATGGACCATAACATTTTAATTCACAATAACGTTATCTCTCGGTATAAGATAGAGAGCGCTATGAATGTCTTAATGATGAAGTAATAAGAAGATTTCAAAAATTTTCAATAATCGTATTATACTGCTTTCAAAATATGGTTCCGTGTTTTTTTTCTGGGGTATATGAAAAGATTGCGTATTTCAGATTCCTTGAAGCAATTTTCAGGTTTTGAGGCTGCAATTTTATCTGAAAAACTGAGACAGCCACTATTTAATGTACGCAGGCTACTATTTAATATATGAGTGGGATAACACATGCCATTATTCAATTTAAGGTTTCTCTAGCATTTGTAAATGCATATTGTGACAACTTGGACATACTATGTCCAATCAAAGGATTTGTTGATTTTAGCAGTTCCAATGCAAGTAACATTTTGTTTTCACACATTAAAGTACATGTTAAATTTTGCATTTTATCCAAACTTTTTTGGACATACAGTGCACTTCGGAGTATCCGGCCGAATGTGGCGGAAAGACAGGCCGGATAATAACAAAAAAACCCGGATAGGCTGGAGTTATATCATTTTATTTCTTTCTCAGTAAAACTTGAAAACAAAAGTTTTATATCATCGAGTTAAAATATGAGGCTCTGTATTGATAGTTTAGGTATGTTTATATATCAAACTGCACGTTTTAAGAATTTATTAGAGAAGAAACAAGTTAAAGGATATAAATTATTCTCATCTTCTCATAAATAATAAATTCTGCAATGCCCAACTTAAATTCAATAAGCCTAAATAAGACATTACCGTAAATCGTAGGCCTAATTTTAAAGAAAATTGCCTGAAACTGATTTGATTTTTCACTGATAAATAAGATAAGAGACAAAGCCCACGGTTTTTGAATTTAGAAAAGTCCTTAATAGTTAGCTTAATAAACGTCTTGCCTTCCTGATTTAATTACGATAAAAGAAAACTAGGCCGGACTGTACGAAAACCGGATAGTCAAGAAACGAATACTCTAGAAGGTACTGTACTGTATTTTGCTGTGCGTTAAATTACCGTTTTGCTTGGTTAGAAAACATTCAGTCAGTAATTATGATGCATGATTTTTTTTTCAGCTTAGAAAGGAAATTCATGCTTTAGTTTATCCTTCAACAAAAGTCGCACAATTCAGCAAAAAATATTTCTCTGAATTCTTACGTCTCTCTAAAAATGAATATTAATTTAAGTTTAATTCAACAAATGCGACAAACTCGAAATGACAGTTTGACATCGCTTGACCCTTTTTAACGCAACTGGCTAACGTGTTCCTAGAAATTACCTATGATTCATAATGATTTCAAAGTGCCCATCAAAAAAAGATTCTTATTCATCCGTCGCTGTTATTTTGCGAAACGATTTTAATTCATCGCATCGGTTAATGACGGCGAGAGCAGAGTCAAAGGTGAAAGAGAGATTCTGCGGTTTTGAAGAACAATGCTTCGAAAACAAAATGTCAAGCAGTTCCTTTACTGCTTGCTGCGTAGATGAGTGGGTTATCGACTTTGCAGGCGACGACTTAAAACAATGGGTGAAGGGAGGGGTCAGTTCTCACGAGGATTTCGGGTCATTCCGTGTCCTCTCGCGTGTTCGATAGTTATCGTCTGCATGCAGAGGACCAGAAACATTCATGTTTTATAATCATTTTTTTTTCTATCTTTCTAATAGTGCATGCTTACTATCTTTTCTCATTTTTATGGGTGATTATCGGATTTCGGATTAAGCGTTCAGCAACATGAGAAAGGGTAATGTATTCATTTGTGGTTGCCAAATGGAGTGTTTATTAAACGATGTGTGCGCAATACCCATTGGATGACATGCTGTGGTTCAGTTTTTTTTTTTTCTTGCAAACATTTCAATATTTGAATTGTTTATTTATAAGGGTGAATTGTTTATGTTTATCGTATCATAAGTTTTAGATTATTTATTATGATCCATTAATCGTACGACATTCACATTTGCAATACTATATTTTAAGTAGACACTGTATTTACAAACAACAACGAAAGGTTAAGTCCATTCTTTGATGAAATTGCTGTCAAATTTTAACGATGCAGTTTTGTTTTGTTTTTTGAGGAAAATAAAGTAGATGTTTTTTCATGTATATGAGTTCAAATCCATCTTCAACACTCTGAGATTGTTTTAACTTGTTTATTACGACTCCGCTTATACTCTGTTGCATATTTAGATATTTTGCCACTATAAGTTATACACAATGTGTGATCTCCTTTTCAAGACAATTTAGCGACATATTTCTACACTTTTTTTATATAAAGTCATGATTTATTCTAATTTTTTTTATTTTATCACCTTTGAGAAAAACATATGTTTTAACTATTTATTACGATTCATTAATCGTACAGCATTCACATTTTGCAATGCTATATTTAAAGTAAACACTGTATTTACAAACACTGCAAAAGTAAAAAAATGTGAACACTTTGCCAAACATAATTGGTCAAGTTATTAATAATGGATATTTCAAATAATTTTTGTAGATTTATTTATTTTGCAATTAAACAAATAACATCCTTTTAAACAAACTGAGCCCCCATTCAGCCCGGTAGCCCTACTCAGATGCCTATTTGAAAACACCCTACTGATTTTACTCATTCTCATAATCTTTCCCTTGACTAATCCGGTGAGTAATACGTTACTCTAAAATGTATCTTATCAAAACATGGAGCAGTAGTGGATTCAAATATTTTATAGAAACTAACTCAATAAATTCGATAGCTTATAATATAACATATAAGCTATATGGAAAAACCTACACGACATCTAAATTCTTATAAAGTTTTTAAAAACAACATTCTCCCCTTCTTTAAAAAATAAAAAGAATAACAGCAACAAAAACATAAACCCTTGGAACAGTTTTTCATCATTAAAATGGCAGATCTTTGCGATTCAAATATTCTCACAAATTTTAAAATTTAATGACATCTATGTCATCTGTATATAAAGTCGCTTTTGGATTTAATAAAATTCGAAATTATTTCAAATAGGTAAAAGAACCATGAAAAAATTTATCCTTAACCAAATTTCACGTCTACTGGAATTCGAACACATGATCTCCTGACTATGAATCCAGCTTCATAACCGTTTAGCTACGCAGATGCGACAATGGTTTAAATAAGAAAACAAATACCGATTTTAAGTGTGTCCTATTTTCTAAACTACAGGGAATATAGTTTTGAACAAAGGTATTATTATCATTAATTTCCGTTTCTTGCAAACAAGCCCCTTTTTTCAGTGGTATTGTCAGTGTCGATTGAACTATAATCTGAAATTCAATACTATTTTATATATTACATAATCTAGGCTGAAATGGATAAGGAACTTGTTATCTGCAATCCATTCTATGTATTCGTTTCTAAAATTATCGTACTCTGCTAACAGTTTTTTACTAATAGAATGGAATCTCAATCATCGGAGAGTAAGTAGTTAAAAGTAGAATAATTTTTTCTTGCTTTAATATAAAATGCATTTTATTTAAAAGAAAAAAAGTCAATTAATGCAAAAATATATAAGGATTATTTTTAACTACTGAAATTTAATTCATACATGCCATATTCTTCGAAAGATAAGAAATAAGTATAAAAGGTTTATTTTCACTACAGCGAATTTTGTAGATATCTTAAAAACTATGTAAATGATATCTTTTCTATCAAATTACGCGTGCCATTTTCGTCCTTAACCGCACTCAGCCATTACTTTCAGAAATCACTGATTATGGCGCATTTTTTATCTGTGTTTGTTTAAAATCTTTATTTTCTGCGCGTTACAATGTCTAATCTACTTGAATAAGTTTGCGTAATCCCACCTTCTATATGCGATAAGTTATAATTCCGTATATACTTAAATGTTGTAAACAAGTTGTGAAAAATATTGAAATTTAATTTTAATTTCATCTTTTTATTACTTAAAATTCATTTCAGTTAACTTTCAGTCCAAACCGATATTACTTCATCTAAATTCCTCATATTTTCCAAGCATTTAAAATGTTTAGCGTTTTTATTGAAATAATTTTTATTTTTCATATTCATAAGTTCATATTCAAAGAATATCGTTTATAAATTAAATATTCAATAACAAGTTTAAGAGAAAAAAAAGTATTTCCAATAAATATATTCATTGAGATTATTCCACTTTACCACTCCTGTTACTGATTTCATATTAATCATTATCAGTAGACATCAATTATAGTTTCAGGCTTAAGTGATACTAAAATATATGTAAATAAAATCAAATTGAGGTTTCTATATTTGCAAAAATTCTGCCTATACGAAAATTTTTTAAAAAGTCAGGTTACGCATGTAACGCAAATATTTTTGAAAAACCTTCTAAATCTATATAATTACTGTTCCTTTCAGTATCCTGAGACGACCTTTCCGACATTTCTATCTCATTAAGGGGTGAGTGTCGAAGGATGAGAGCATTTCAAGTATTCTTCGTCACTCTTTGACCTTGATTTTGTGTACTCTTTGACCTTGATGTGAGTATAGTGTTGTTTCTAAACTTATTATTTTGTTTTAATTTAGTCTGCAGCTAATCCGAATTTACTTTATTGTTAACTGTAAACATCTGCTTCTCACGTTTATTTTGAAAAATTAAACCTACCCTAACGCATGAGCAAATGCGCGGAGGGTTTTAGAATCCATTGGTAAACAATATGACTAATTTTTTTTTTTTTTTTTTTTTTGTGCTTTATGATTGAAGTTGATCTAAACCATATCGTTCAACAAAAGATTTAAATGAATATTCAAAATGTTAAACTCCTTTAAATATTTTTACTAAGTATATACGTTTAATACACAACACTGGTATATAAAGTTTTGATTCTTATTAATAAGGTATACAATTTAGAAAGTTTGTAAACCCCTGGTTTAAAGCATTTAGTTATTTCTTTTCAAAATAACTTAAATGTAGCAGGAATTCTTGAATCTTAATATAAATCTGGTTTATTTATTTCTTTTTCTCATCGCTATTAGCATACAAAAAAGAAGGTTTTACAGACTGAATATTGGCTTTTAAAGGGAAAAAAAAAAAACTTTCTTTATAATGACGACTTTCGGAATTCGCAGCCAAAGATTTAATTTCTGAGAAAAGTATTCCGGTAAAATTATTTCTTGGAAGTCTCAATGCCTAAACAAAGTCTTCGAAGTAATTTATGTACCACATTTTTAGAACAATAATCAAGTTCTTTTCTTTTCTAAAATATCTTTAAAAGAAATTGAATTTATGAACTTCGAATTATTTAAACCATCAAGCCATCCAGTCTTTAAAGACAGTAATTTTCACTGCAATGACCTTGAGGGAGAAATTACGAAACTATCCTAATGCAATATTTATTTGTAATAAAATGCTGAAGAATGATAAATATATTCTGTTATCTTTGGAAGGGCTGTCTGTCATTAGAATAAGACGAATTTCATGTATTTTTTTTTTCTTTTGCATTGCAGTATTAAATAAAAAGTATATCCATACCTTTTGCATCAATTTAAAATGTTATTTATATGAGTATTTTTGAAACCTCTTCAGCGTTCGAAAACATGGTCCACTAAGTTTTTGATCAAATAACTGGGAATTCCCTCTGCATCATTCGCAGAATCCGTGATGTAACAGTGATGCGCAACTGAAACTCTTACGCAACAAAAAGAGATAAGAAGAAGTGCTATTTCTATTTTTAATCAACAAACCCTTTCCATAACTGATAATGTATCAAATTTTAAAAAGATATGCTTTAGAATTTATCTGGGTTGAAAACTCTTCGGTGTTGTGTAAACAGAGATTTGCTTTCGAATGCATGATTGCCACATGAAAAGATAGAAAAAACGCGATTGTGAAACTGGTATGGAAAACGCAGCAGTTATTACAGTAATACGTATATATATATAATTCTAATAACCTAAAATATCATAATTCACTTTTAGAATTATGTATAAACTTATAAGTAACCTTATTCGTTCGATTTAAATTGAGAAAACAACCATTTGCGGTGGTTAGATTTCCATTTAAGGATTTAAAAGAAAGAAAAAAAAACCAATTCTTGTCAACAATCTATTTCCCATTAATATATAACAACTTAGCAATAAGTAATTAATAGCCGTATATTTATAAATACTTTTTGCATAGAAGATTTTTTAAAAAATATTCCATGCTTTTTTAAAATATGAAAAAAAAAAAACCGCAGGAAGGAACTACAGTACACTCCAGAGTATCCTCTACAGTACACTACAGTACACTCAGTACACTACAGAAGGAACTACAATACACTACAGTACACTCCAGAGTATAACTCTGGAGTACTACAGTACTCCAGAGTTTGCGATTATCTGGCTTCCTTTCAATTCGGAATAGTTTTCTTTTATCGCAATTAAACGAGAAAAGCGAGACATTACAAGAAAGCAAGACATTTGTAATATTGCTAAGGTATTGGAAGCAAGCGTCAGCCACGATTATTTGACTTGCCGTGTTGAAAGTTGTGACTAGTGCACAAGTTGTAACTGGAAGAAAAGTAGCGTTAGTGTTAACTTGTCATATCTTTGTTATCATCAACCAGAGAAAAATAAAATCAGTTTCAGTCAATCAGGTCTATTATTATCTTTGATCTTTTGTTTATATTTTCTGTATTTAAGTTAGGTATTACAGAATTTATGTTAAAATGTGTACAGTTTATATCTTTTAACTTACTTTTTTTTTTCAAACAAATTCTTGAAACGTGAACGTACAGTACATTATATAAACTCCAAGAACTATTTTAACTCGACACCGGCAACTGCTTCTATGATTCACCGGGTTGCATTCACATTCTACTTGCCTTTAGATAAATCGAGGGCTTAGTACTCAATCAGACGTGAGAAAATATCTATTATAACAGAGAGTTTTGGGTTAAAAACTTTGCCTTCTAGGAGAACCAAAAAATGAGGTCATAGAACCCCGGTCTATCCGGCGTTTTTACTATTCGGCCTGTTTTTCCGCCACATTAGGCCGAATACCCGGGAGAGTTTTCTATAGATTTTATCAGGTTGCACATATGTGCATTTATGAGTTTTACCTTTTTAACTGATTTTTAATATTTTGCTAAAATAATATGACATTAAAAATCTTATAATTTCTGATATAATAAATGAATCTTATTCGACTTTTACATTCTATGAATTTAAATATATAATGATAGCATTTTTAATTCTGTTTTGTCAATTTATAGATTACCTTAGAATTGTTTGAAATTGAATAAAGTATTTCTTAGTTTTAAACAATTAAGTAATAGTTATTTAATTAAATAAATAGTTCCAACTTTTGGGTGCAAATTTATGATTTTTTTTTTACAGAATGCAAATATGAGTATAATAAAAAAAAAATATGCGTATTTGAAAATTAGAATGCCATAAATATTATGAACAGCCCCTGAAATTATAACAATAAGCAAGCAGATTTCTAAAACATTATAAATAATGATAATATTCCGTTCCTTATTGTATAATTTAATTTGCTATAGCATGAATATAAATTATTTTAAACCTTTCTGATTCAAAAAAAAAAAAGAAAGAAAGAAAGAAAAAAAAAACGCTTTGTGCTGACATTGTTTTGCAATCTTGAAAAATAAATACATAAATCTAACCGATTTAGAGATTTGATTGAGTTTTTGATAGCAAAACCTTTGTTGTTTTAAATTATTCGGATGACCATTGACCATTATGCTTGTTTCTTGCTTGAATGCTGACACATTTTTATAGTTTATTTTTAGAAAAATTTGAAGTTATCATGGAGTGTTCATGCATATAATACATGAATTTCTTTCTGTTTTCTATCATTCTTTTTTTTAGCAAAGTAGATGTTGTAAAATTGTAATAAAATACACATAATTAAATTAACATGTGAAATAATGACGTAAAAATTAAGCAGTAATATCCGTTGGGATATATGACAGTAAAACATATTCAACCAAAAATTTTTTAAATCATTATTTCTACTTTCAAAATGCTAATTGATTTCTTCTATATTATTAGATGTATAAACAATAAAATATGTTAAAAGGTTTCGAGAAATTATATGTACAATTAATCTTTATCATGATGCCACAACAATTAAAACTTTGTAAGAACATAATTTTAGTACATCAAAAAAATTAGTTTGATAGCTAAAAAAATATTTTTTATTATTTCAGTGTTCTTTAATTATATAGAACCATAAGAAATAAACTAACTATCAAAAAATTTTCAGAAATGCGCATCCTGCTTTCACTATTTTTTATCAACAGAAAGCATTTTAAAAATGCTGATTAAATAAAGATGTGCCTTTAACAAGTTCATTAAAAGAAAAAAATGCGAATTGTAAGCAGTAACTGAGCATATTCCGATTTCCAAATTCGAACAGAAATATTTGCTCTTTAAAATATTCATTCTCTGGTGATATTTGATATCAAGGTTATTTTTTCCCCTCAACGCAAACGATTCATTTTCTATACGCCATTCAATTCTAATCTAAACTTTGAAAAAAAAAATTAGAATTAGAGATTTCATTTCTATCTTGCGAAATCGCTTTATTTTCATTATTTATTTTTAAATGCACTGTTACCAGTGCATTTTGGATTCGATATGTATATTCATTCGTCCTTATTTTATATTTCAGTTTTTTTATTCCTTTTTTGTGACAGCAGCGAATGGATTAGAACTTAAAATATTACTACTAAGTTCTGAGAAGATTGCTCCATCTCATCCAACTTCAGTTGAGATAGAACAAAAAAATGAAATAATTCAAGTGATTAATTAAGAGAACAGGAGTGTTTACTCATAAAATATTTTAGATAATAAATTTGAAGGATTCATTAACTAAGAAAATTTTAACGCTGGAAATGTCAGGGGTCATTTTGTTGACTGAATGGCATTAAATAATTTAAATTGGAATGAAATTGATATTATTATTATTTTTTTAATTAAAATTTTGAAAGAATATGCGTTTTCAAATATTTAATATCAAATTAAGATTGTTAAGCAAGGTACTACAAGTGAGTAATTAAACTGCCATTTTAAACAATAAAATAAAGCTGTTTTGAATATATTGTCCAAATGCCGTATTGAAGCGTCCAAATGCCAGTCGAATTTCATTACATTGAAACCGAAAAAAACCAAAATTTTTCTTTCTTTCACTTATAAATCTTATCTTACTACTTAAAACTTATCATACATCGATATATTTATTATACATAGTTAAAATAATCATGATAATTATTCGAGTTATCTAGGCTCCACTATATTCATATTATCATGACATTCTAATGTCTACAAATATTAAATAAAAAGTATTATTAAGTTTTTAAGGGATTGTTCACATTTGCTTTAAAATTTATAAAATTATGATAGGAAACAAGGCAAAAATAAAGAAAAATATAATAGAATTTAGATAATTTGTATTATTTTAAATTTAATTCTTCGATAGTTCGATTTTTTTCCCCTTAGATTTTACGTATTCCGCATAATATTAGCAGAATCAAATTTTTATTAATTTATTTTGAATTTTTATCCCTAAATTCGAATTATTAATATTTTACTTAGTACATACATCTGCAAGAATCCAATTTCTACAAATGATAATAAAAAAATGCACTGATATGGCTCTTTTATGTGTGTGGTATGTTCCCATTTCGGTCATTGCAAACTCTGAAAGGCACATTTTTTTTTTATTCCCCCAGACCAGTCATCTCAATATAACTTCACCTCCGCTGCCTCCCTTCTTTGCCATACACCCGGCTCTGACGAAACCAGTATTTTGTACACACATTGTATGGAGCAGCTGTTCTCCAAAACAGCTGTCCCTAGCGCCCTAACATACGTGCGATTTAAAAGTCACGGAACATACAGAACAGGACATGATTAAAAAAATAAATAAATGAGCGATAAAATGGATAGTTGAAACATTGGAGAGCTAGCGTTTGCCAGATGTCCAGATATTTCCTCTGCTCCACTGTTTAATGATAAACTAGTTGTGTTTGAAAAAAAAATGTTTTAGATTTTCGGCTTGAAAAGCAGAATATAAAATGGACGTTTTTTCAAAAGTTTTGTTGTTCCTGTATAAATATTTTACATTTCATGACGATACATGCGGGACTTGTCATAATTTGTATAACTAATTTTAGTTAGTCATAAGTTATTTTAATGCTTCTAGAAACATTACTTCAGATGAACCCAGTTATGAGCGTCACTGAGTAAAATGTTACATTTATGCTTGAATTTGCAATGCAATGTAAAATTTTTAGTAAATTATTCATATTGAAATATTTTTTTGTTAATAATTCTCAGATTATATGCCTATAATATATAGACGAAATTATCAAATAAAAATATTGTTTTTCATTTATAGGAGGTTTCATTAATTTCGATATCAATACAATGTATTAGTGCGTAAATTACTTCTTTGAACTACACTTGATTTTTTGTCAGCTCTGTGAAGTCAGACAGTTTATTTATTTTAATTTTAAATGTAAGGATTTATATTAATGCTTTCGACTTTTCAGAATTAAAAAAAAAATCATAAAAAGCATAACTCCCAGTAATTTCTGGCGAATGAACATCTTCATTATCAATTGGCTCAAGAAGGTTTACGATGAGCTAAACTCGTTACTTCAATTCATGAAGTCAAGAAAATTGAAGCCCTAACAAAAATAACGCATTTATCACAAATAGTTTAAAATTCTTAAAGACATTTACTTTAAACTGTATTTCATAATCATATATGTCAATTTTTAATGAGATTTTAGATTTACTTCGGTATATTATTATAATAATGCCAGACAAAATAAATAAAGATATTTTGAAATTTTAAAATTGAATCAGAAAGTATTTCATTATTTACACACTTAGAATTATGAATTTTTATGAAGTAATAATTACATCATTTCTTTTCATTAACCTTTCATGAGTAAATGTTCCAACATATATATTTTTTTTCTTCACAATATATTTGCATACCTGATCATATATTTGATTTCGGAATCAGACGATCTGAATGTTAAGTCGAAAAAAGAAAACTATCAACTTTTTACAGTTTTGCCTTTAGAATCTGGCATCAAAAACAGATTTAATAACAGGCAATGAGATTCTTCTTTTGCATTTATTTTTCAAAATGTGACTTTAATTCATCATTAAATATATCGATAAAATATAAATTTCGATGTTTGATGTACACTGATATTGTAGATAAATTTAATAAAATTGATAAAAATTGAATGTCTAAATTTGCTGCCATTATCTTATATTGTTTATTCATTACTTTTATATTTTTCTTCAAGAAGAGATACGAGGAATGTTCGCATTTTATTTTTGTCCAAAAAGTCAGTATAATTGGTTGAAGTATTGCTTGGTATTGAGCTCGAATTTATATCGTCCGTTGTTTTTTTTCCATCAGTTTCATATAATGATATGCAGTGAAATTCTCAATTGTTTTGATACTTTTTAATGGATTTTGGGATGGTGTAATGATTTCTCTATCTAATCAAGAAAACTAAGTACCGGTAATTAAGTTCCTAGCTGTAATTTTAGAAATCAAATACGTCACTCTTCATGTAAGTTTGTCTGAAAATTAATATATATTTTAACATCTTTCCAATAATTTTTGGTTAATTTTAACATTTCGATTGGCAGAGTTCAACATTTTTAATTGATTCCAGAAAGAATTGATTGATGCATTAGCAATTCATAAGCGAATCTATAAATATACTTAAGAAAATGGCAATGAATGGATCGTAAGCAGGATTATTTGAAAATATTTCTGGCTAACTTTAATATTTGAAGAGAAATATAGTAATATTTTTAATTGAGTTCAAATGGAATAAATTGAATCTATAATAAATAATTTTTGAAATATTGATATGAATGTGAATTGGGTGCAAGATTAAACATTTTAAAAAGGTTGCATTGTATAATAGATTTAAAAATTGTGAAGTTCGTATTTTACTAAAGGTGTAATCTTTACATTTAAAATGACTAATTTAGGTCTTATAAAAATATAAAATTTTGAAAGCTGAAAATCGAAAGAAAAAAAGAGAATTAGGATATAAATGCTGTATTATATTGCTCGATAACGAATTGTTGTAAAAAAATCTAGATTCTTTATTATAACAAATAGTTTCATTTAACAGTTGATTAATCTTTACTGACAATAAATAATTGTTGATTGGTTAAAAAATTATTTCAGCCAGCAATAAGAATTATGATACATTTCTAAAACAAGCGTTGTTCTTAGGATAAATAATTTTTACAACTAAGGGAAATACAGGAGAAATATTAGTGTGATAAAAATTTCAAAACTATAATTTGTTAAATAATGTTATTCAAATTCAGGTTGGAATTACTGATGTTAAATGATTTTATTCAACACTTGGGCTGAAATATTTGTCCAAGTCATACAAATTTGATTCGATTTCTAGATATTTGTTCTAATGGTATTTACAATGTATGATGCAAGTTGAAAACAAATAAGAATGTAAAACGATATTCCTAGTATAGTAACATCAAAAACGAAACTCTTATTACTATGAACTGAAAGTTATTAAATTTACTTATATGATATTAAAAAGAATTATCACTTCTTTGCTTGTGTAGTTTTTTTTCATGTAATAAGTATTTCAGAATTAATTCAATTATTAATTTACATTACTTAAAACATATGATAGTTGATTTTTGGAAAAGGTCGACGTAAAAGTATAATTTTATTTAAAAATTAACAAGCATTTTTTATAATTCAATTACCATCAAATAATTGGTAATTGAATAATAAATATTAGCAATTTTATAATTGTTTATTAAACAAAAAAAAATTGAAGCTTGTATTAGATAACAAAAGTTAACTGCCATTGCTGTAATACCTTTTTCTTATATTTCAGATGATCTTTCTACTACGAAAATCGGAGCAGCTAAAATCCCAATCTCAGCAGACAACTTAACAACCACAGAAGAAAGTTTCTCTTTTAAACGGCGAAAACGAAACCCTCACACCCTAACTCACCGAGCGCTCTCGGCCATCTGACGAGATGAAAGCTCTTCTTTAGCCTTGAAGCGCTTCGGGGGCGTTCACCTTGACCACAGCGCCAATGTTCTCATTGGGTAGTCGACTACGTGACGTCACGCCGCTCTCTCAGCCAGAGAGTAGATACCGCACTTCGTTTTCCCCTCGCCGCATTCGACGATTCAACCTTCGTCATTCTTGGTTTGAAATTTTCTCTGCTCTCTTCGTGCTCCGCATCTTGTTTCCGACGGGCAGCTGAACTTCTCTCGGACCGCAGGATCGTCGGTCCCTAGTGAGCATCCCCATTTCTCGTGATCTCTGTATCATGGTGCAGTTCACAGTGGACATGTCGCTACTTCAGCATAACTCAAATCCCCATGTTGCTGGGAAAGACAAGGCAGCCCTGCCTAAACATTTCCCTCAATTTGGATCTCTCAGGGTTGATGCGAATTCTCTCACTCCGTATTCCGATGCCACCCAGTGCAAAAAACAGAGCAACCATATCAAGAGGCCCATGAACGCCTTCATGGTATGGAGTCAGATCGAAAGACGTAAGATCTGCGAACAACAACCTGAAATGCATAATGCCGAAATTAGCAAGAGACTTGGCAAATTGTGGAGAACCCTGAACAATGATGACCGAAAACCTTTCATCGACGAAGCTGAGAGATTGCGAATTCTGCATTCTCAACAATATCCGAATTACAAGTACCGTCCAAGGAAGAAGGCAAAGTCTACCCCGAAAGTAGAGAAAACGAGACATTCCTCTCTATCCACCACGTCTGCCGCTCAGAACACTACCAAACACAGGATTTCCCATAAATCTCCCAAGCAGATTAGAATGACTATTGCTGAGAGTAAAGGCCAGTTGATGAATGTGTCCACAAGTGTTTCTCAACAACGCTCCAAATCTAAAGTGTCCAACTCCAAGAAGAGTGTTGGCGCCAGCAGACAAATCCCGACCATTTCTCCTGCTAAGTCCCCATCGCCGCCCAAAATTTTGAAATTGCCATCAGCTGCTATTGCTGTACCTCCCAAAAATGTCGTCGAAGATCACCAGAGCCTGTACTGCAAGACAGAACCGATCGTCAGTGATATAGACGAAAATGATAATGTTGTGCCTTCGCCCATCCCTTCTGTGAGTACGATCAAATCTGAACCTGCCTTCGAATCGGATGATTTCCCGAGTTCGACATCATCATCTAGTAGTAGTGACAGTTCCTGTAATGATCTTCCAGATATGACGAATCTGGTTGATATTCTGGACGAATTTCCATCGTGGACGAGCGACTTCGAAAATGCCGCTCTGAATTTTCTACCAGACACTCTGTTCGATAACTATTCCACTGAATACTCAACACCAGAAGTTGCGAACATGGTTGGATGCAGCGAATTCATCAATGACTGGTTGGATTACAAGAGTCTGCCCATGAATTTCCAGGCGTGTTAGACGAGGTTCGGTGTCACTGGATTACGCTTCGAAAATGTGACATAAGTACCTACCCCCCCATCTCAAATGTGGAGCTTAAAAAAAGAAAGGAAGGTAAAGTGAACTCGAACTTTCTTTTTTGTTTTTCAATTTTGTAATAATTTGTAATATAAGGAACTTTTCGTATTGACTACAATATGTGCCAGCTGTAACACTGCTCGCATCGAACATTGTTCCGCGGCAGATTTTCATGTAAACCTGATTCTTCATCAGTATTGTATTCAGTGAGCCTTGCGAATAGACTTTTAATAAAGGCTCAAGGGAAATGACAAGACAACCGAGCAAGAAGATAAACCCATTCGCATCACGTGTTTCTGTTTTATTGCCGCTCTTTTTTTTCTTCCTCTTTCTCTGGACAACTGTTCTTGAAAGCTGAACTGTCACTGATGAAGCGTTATCACGTTGTACGTCTAAAAGGATTTTGTTTTCCTTTTTGGAGCAACTTTTGTCATGAATATTGAAGGAATTTTTTGTTGTTGTTATAGGAGAACATCTTGAAATCGTGTGCGAACAGGTGTTTTTCTTTATTTTATTTTATGTTATTCGGAAAATTTATATATTCAATTAAAATACATTCAATTATATGTTGTATTATACGTAGCCAGCTAGTAGTAACGTTATTTCAGATGAAAAACTCCCGTACCTGTGTTAAAGCATAATTCTTTTTTAAAAAAATTAAACGTTAAGGATAAACACTTTTTTTTTTAAAACCTAAGCTAGAAAAGCTTACTTTTTCTCCTATGTCTTATTGCTATATGTTTTAAGTTACATGTAGTATAAGAATCATCCTTATGTTCAATTTTAGATTAATTAAATGGCTTAAATGTTTCTTGCTTTAGCTGCTTGAAATACTTCTTAAGCATTTATGATATGTTTCAAGTTAATATTTCATTTGGCATACATTTTTCCTCCAGCTGGTGTATATAAAAGAAAATAAACACTTTCAGATAAATTATATACTGAATGTAAGTGTAAATTATTATTTCATCGCACGTTTGAAATGGAAAGAAAAAAAAAATAATTGGAGGGCCTGTATTTAAAGATTAGTTCTTCCAAACTTTCTTTCCAAGTGAAAAATTAATTTAAAATTTAATTCTCAATTTTTCTTTCTTACTCTTCAGTAATAAAATTAGTCATATTATTTCAGTTCCTATTCTTAGTTGTGAGTTTGAATTAGCTTTCTCACTTTGTTGTTAATTTTAATCTGTACTTGTAATTTTGTTGTTTCTTGTTGCAGTTATGTGAGCTTCTTTTTTAGTTTAAAGTATAGCATTTAGTGTTTTGTTTTCTGTCATAGTGATATACATGTATTGTAAAGTGATTGTTTTATTTTTATAATTTTTTTATTGAGCAAATTTATAAAGTCCCTTATTGAGTTTTGGTTTGAAAGGACGGCTACTTACCCAGTTGTAAATTCAAGCTTCTACGAATTGTTTTTTGTTAAAAGTTTTAATTACAGAAATTTTTGTTTTCTCGCTACTAACCATGAGCAGCTGATACCAAATGGTGAAATTATCAAGAATTTTCTATTTTCTTGCTTATGTAGAAAATAAGTATATCGATGGCAATATTTATTAATTCCAAATTACAGACATAGATGACATTCCTAAATATGAATAGATATTAGTTATCTTCATCTGCAAAATTTTAATATAATCTTTCTCTTTTCCAATAGCTGCCTCATCTTAGTACAAACGTTTGTTAAGTTTTGGAAAAAACATCTTCACTTAATTCAGTCTTCTTCCATACCCACATAATCTCTGCTCTTGTGTATAAGTATACTTGTAATTAATTAATCATTGTGTATAGTTTTATACCTTCATGTACAGTCTTGGAGCCCTCCTTTTTTTATGTGAGGTTGCACAAAAACTCAGTAAAGCCAAAAACAAATAATAATTAAATAGAATGTATATTTTTTCACTCCATGATGCACCATTTCATCATGGTGCTGCACAGTTCTAGGGGCCATGTAAAATATTTGAAGAAAGGAAAAATAAATAAATGAAAAGATTTTTATATTCTAATTTTGAAATCAATATGCTACTTTGAGCATACTTAGTCTACTTTACCTCACAAGTTATATGTTAATTTGTATGTCCAGCTCAGATTATTTAACCTTTTGTTTGACAACGTGCGTCACTTCATAGTGTAGTGGGAACAAGGTCAGTATTTGTATAATATTTGTGTTATTTGAAAGGAAAATTAATGCTATGAGAAAAGTATATGAAAAAAATAATTAGTAATTTTAAGTAACTGTTTGTCATAATTATGATTAAAAATTCTTATCTAACTGTGCCATTTCCTGATGTGAAAATATGTTCATCCATTATCTGTGTCATTCACTTTGTACAGGAACATCTGGAGGAAAATTGCATCTATGTTATTTCATTAGATCTCATAAATGTACTCAGAATATACAGTAGCTTCATTTTGGGGTTATAATAATCTGAGCACATTCTTAGTTGCTTTTAGCAGGTATGAAGTGTATGCTTGTTAAATGTATTTGCACACTATTATTTTATTTAAAGCTTCCTCACACTTTGTTGAAACTACCTTAATATATTAAAATGAGAAATCATAAATGTATTCATTAATCTAGAAATTATTAATGAAAAATTCTAAAATTTGGATATTTCAAAATTTTATGAAAAAATTAATTTGATACCTATTTCTATAAAATATACTAACTTTTATATGTAAATGATATGTGTTGCAGTTACTTTAATTACACAGTTTGGAGTTTTAAGTTATATGAGGTTTGTGAAAGTGTTGTTTACTTCATCTTACATAAAAGTGTGGAAAGATATTTGGTAGTATTGAAAAATTTGCGATGTCATCATTATGGAAGTGTATTTGTACCAAGAAACAGGGTGATGTGCACTGTGGAATTACATTAGTACTTTTTTTACCTTGTTCCACTTTGAATTATTGTGTACTGTTATCTGGAACATGATAAATCATTTGCCAATGTAGATATGGTGTGGAAAGTGAAGATTGTTTTATATGAATAAACTGTGTTTTAATGATATGTGTTTTCTGTTATTTATTTTGTCACTAGTTAAAAAAAATTGAAGCAGTATATTATATATATATTGACTAAGTAAAAAAAATGATACAAAAGTTAACATTTTTTATGGTGTTAATGATTAAAATTAATATTCAAAAATAATTTTTAAAAAAATATAGTGCATTTTTATTACTCTCTTTAAAAATAAAAGAGTATATGAAATAAAGGAAAACGAAATGGCAAGAGATTTTATAAATATGTAGAAGCGACACCTGGTGTAATTAATTGAACTGAAAACTGAAACCAAATATGTACAAGACCAAGATTTAATTTTCAGAAAAATAGATTATCGCTGCTGAATATGGTGAAAAACAAAAATAAAAACAATTCATACTGATCGATTGACAAAATCACTTATGAGAGGTTAGAAGACGAATATTTTTAATTCACATATTTTTAAAGTTTTTTTCTCCAATTATGCGTTATCTCGCAGTATAATATTTTATCACCTGCCTATCAAATGTGCAGATAATTTTGCTTCGATATTTCCTATAAAAGAAGGAGATTTTACAATAATATTATAATAAAAGAATACGCGTTGAATAATTTCTGCAACTCAACAAATAAATAAACTGTTCTGGAGTTGTAATCACTTTCATGAAAATTTGATACGTAGCAATCATAGATTAGGTAAAAAAAACTATGAAGATCATGTATAATATTTATATTTAAAAAGAGAGTAATTTATTTTGAAAAAACAATTTCAAGAACGAATATTTATTTTCTCGGTTATTTTATGGGGTATTAGGACGCCATCTGCTGATGCTATTAAGAACTTATTTTATTAATGCTGTAGTTTCTATTCTGTTTTAGAACTTCATTTTTAAATCTCGATTCTATGTCACCTAAAATAATTTTTTCCTATTTTAATTATTTTAAAAACATAAATAAAGATCTAATATTATTCTCTATTCTTTTAATAACAGAAATTATTCTAATCACTCGTAAAATGGAAATAATGATGGCAATTATGGTTTGTATGAATATATAGGACAAAATAACCAGAAAAAGGTAAACAATTGTGCTTTAAAGCTCAAAATCTATATCGAAACATATATTAGCAAAAGAAATAGACCAAGAAAATAAGCCTAAGTTCGATATGGTATTGCTTGAAACGATAATTTACGATATAGGCTCTTCAGAACAAAACAGAATACCTAGAAATCTTTAATTCATTCTTATTTAACTTTAAAAGGGATTTAATTCCCGGTTCTAATGAACATTATTGTTTTTTTGTCTATTTTGACTAAGAAAATTAGTTTGAGTTAATAAAATAATTTAAAATTTCTTGTTTTGTCTGACGCAGCAAACTGGAAAATAGTAATAATCAAGAAGTGATAAATGTACAATTATGGTTAACTGAATTAAAATAGCCATGCAACAAAATCTTTTCCTATGTGACAGGTTTTCAGAATATATCATTTATTCAAAACAAGGAAGAAAGTAGTGCAATACTTGAAATCTAAAGATATTGATTGATTCGAATCCAATGCATTTAGTTTTATTTCGATTAAAGATTTTTCTAGAGATTAATTTATTTGTAATATAATTCCTTACTGACGCAGTAATTATATATATACAATAATGTTCTTTATCATCAAATCATTGTGATAAACATGGCAATCCCAAAATCTTGCAATTATTAAAGACAGTTAATCTTTTAATTGCTATTCGAAAACAAGATTTTAATTTTTAAAAAATGACATTCTGTCATTCGCTTGAACTTAAGTATTTGTATTTCTAATTTTAAGATGAGATTTTAATTTTCTAATTAACTTCATTCTTTGAAAAATCGGTTTTTATAAGCAATTTTGCCCACGGCTTGATTTCCTTAAGTCAGCTGCAGTGACAGCTTGTCCATTAGAAATGCAGATTTGAAGGCGCCGTTATGCAAATCTAAAATGAGCGCTTTTAAACAGTAGTGGTATTACGAAAAAAATGGATTAACGGAATGAAGTTTTACTGATATAAAAAATATGAAGGAAAAGATTTTTAATGTGTAAGCATTTTATGCTTTATTAAAACTTACATTCAAACATTTATTGAAGAATTATACATATATTTATATTATAAAAAAGTGACTAAACGAAGTAATAAATTGTTTAACACTCTCATCTTAAAATTAGAAATACATATGTTAAATGTAGAAGAAGTTAAATATTTCACAATTATAGATTAAAACGATTTTTTTCTCTATTTTCGTCTTTGTCATTAAACACTGTTCTAACAGTTCCTTTTTAAATCTCTTAACAGAATATTCTGTAGCACTATTAATTTTTGAGCTGTCAATTTTGAGCCGGTATTCAATAGTTACACCATTCTCGTCTGTACACCATTTTGAAAGAACAGCTATATACTATTATTCTAAAGGGAAAACAACAACAACAACATCGTTTTGTCATGATAAATATCAGCAGTATTTCAGGCATCAGCTCTGAATACATTTCAGAACATCCAATCATCCTGATTTTTACTGCTCTTCTTTCGATTACCAATATTCTCGTTTTCTTACTTTCTGCTAGTTCAATTTATGTTTCATTATCCAAAGAAAAGACAGACTTGAAATTGGAAAGAAATTTGTTAGCTGCATCCCTCCCTTTCAGCTCATTTAGGCTTAATACGCGAGAAAAGAAGCTATCGGAGCTGTTCTTTGTTCGGTAATTCACAGTTAAATTACCGAACTGTGATTGGAAAAAGAGAACAGACCCGTTGCTTAGTAACGGATTGCCCTTTGAAATGTTTTAATTTACTTAGCATTTGAAATGTGGGAGTGTATGGAAATTTGCTCAGACTCATTTTTACTTAAATTAAAAGCAAAGCTGAAGAAATGGATTCCACACTTGTGAGGGAAATTGTCAACAATTATGTTAATTAAACCGCCTCCAAGTTTTGTTTTCTTTTTATGCCTGTTTACGTTTAAATTCCAAATTTCGAATCGGAATTCCTTTAAGAATCTAATTCACTCAGAGTATTGCAAGTATCGCCAGATTATAGCGATAAACTCGAACGTGTTTTAAAGAAGTGAGCGAAATGAAAATATTTTTTAAGAAAACCTTTTTAATACGTCGTTCAAAGGACTGCTTCTTAAATATTTTTAAAAAATTGAACGATGTATTATTATTGAATATTGGTTAAAATTGTGATAAACTATTTATATCAACTTTTCAATATAATGATATATTTCTACTTTATAATATTCATATCATTTTAATGTATTATTATGCTTATTATATTGGATAATATTAATAAAAAATAAGGTAGGTAATACTTTAAAAGACTGCTTTTTGAGAATTTAGGAATTTTCTATAAAAGGATGAAAGAACTGGAAGGGAGTAGGGAGGATAGAAAGCGTTGGAAAGTATGCGCTGTTGTGCTCATTAAGAAGTTTTCAAAAAAAATTTTTTTTTTATGAAGATATACAAAAATATCATTAGTTTAGAATATTTTTCAAAAAATGCATAACGAACGTAACCACATACCTTTTAAAACATTTTTAAATTTCTAACTTTTTTTTTAATAACTGAAGAGCATGTAACAATAATAAACACTACATTTTTATTTAATACTTTCAAAGCTACCGACGAGATATCTCGTTTTTTAGATACTTGCATTGATATTTGTCTTTCCGACATGTTTTTATCAAATTCAACCTTAGCCATGAATATGTTAAAATATAAATCTTAAATATAAATATTTTTAATGGTACTGATTTAATTTCCAATTTAATTAAGAGTATTTAAAAGACGAGATTTCTCGTTGGTAGCTCTGAAAGTGTTAAAAAGCATTACGTGAGAAACCATGTATAACTATTTCTTCTTTCTTGAATTTTTTCACAGAACATATGTAATTTTGTTTATGGAATAAATATAACATTTTAAATTATTTTATTATAACAATTAGAAATTAAAATGGTTGGAATAATGTTTAATTTCGGATTCTAATATTAGTGAAAATATTTTTTATTGCTGTATTAAGCAGGAGTTATTCAATAATATGTATTGTTGACATATTATTGAATAACTCCTGCTTAATAAAAAAAAAATTCATCATTGAAGAAATCAGAAACCCAGGCATAACGATGTAAACCGGTGTATTTTATTGCAACATACCAATAAAATTTCAGACATGAAACAGACTTGGATAAAGTACTAAAATAAGAAATGAAAAATTGAAAACGAATAACTTTTGGTTAAGTAAATAAAGATTTATTTAAATATCTTGCGTATCAAAGACTGAAATCGTTGAATAACTAAATGAATTATGGACTCAGCTGGAAAAATTTACACCAGAAATATGAGAACCATTGCGAAAGCTGATTTGTGTTTTATTCCAGGAATACTTAATTGATACCATAAAAAGTTAACCTTTCGATTTGAATCGCTCATTTATTATAGATGAATTTTCTAATTTCAAAGCGATTATTTTGTTTTGAACGCTACTTCAATAAAAATGAATCAGAATGTATCCAAAGCTATTATAATTCTAACCTGTTTATATCAAGGTCCAACGTTAATCGAGTACTCAATAATTATTTAAAAATAATATGTTAAGTTATTCGCAGATGTTATTATCTATTTATATTCAATGCACATTTATTTTTAATTGTACGTTAAATGCATGAAATATTTTCGTTATTCAGGATACTAAATCGTATAGAAGTTAGTAACAAATAGTCACAATATGGACTCACGGTACCTTGAAACCAGAATTTTAAAATTGAATGTAGATTTTTTTTTCTTGTTTCGGATGCAAATCTGACGCATTTACCCATAATATAGTTTCTAATGATCATTGCTGAATTAAGCATTTTATTGACCTAGTCAATGCGAATTAAGAGCCCAACCTTTTCCTCTAAAAAATTTATTTTAAAATTACAGCACATTTTTAACATTATTAATTAAATAATTTTTTAAAGTTAATTCTTTAATTTTTTTAATATTCGAATTTTTTAATATTTTTATAAACCCTTAGCGCTTTTGAGTGGGAAGGTGGACATGTTTACATTTAGAAATAAGTTAAACTCGGATTATTCGCGGCCTGAATGAAAACAAAATAATAGGCTAGAAACTGCACGATACGAACATATATTGGAAAAAAAATTGACTGAGAAAATATCTAATATCAAGGTCAAAGAGTAATGAAGAATTCGGGATATGCGCACATCCTTACGCGTCTCACCCCTTAGTGAGATAGAATCAATGGAAAATGGCCGTCTCAGAATACTAAAACGAAAGTATCTTCGTTTGAGTACTATGTTATTCACACAAGTACTCAATTAATAACGCAAAAACTAAAATACAAAAATGTTTGAAATGGAACTTATAAGAATTTTAAAAATTGTTTGATAAAATATTATTCTAATATTTTATAATTCATAATAATATTTAGATTCTTTACTAATTAAATAAATCTTCTTTGTTAATGATTTTATTGGGAAAAACCTATATTTCGTCAGAGAAACAATTGTCGTTCGAATTTCTTACTAATTTTCTGAATTTAAAGATATATATAAATATTAATCACTTCTTCCAGAAATGTTAAAATTAAAATTGTTTGTCCAATATACATATACCGTTTTGATTTTTAAATTTTTTGAGTTTATTATTCGAACTTTTTCTCCAATTTAAAACAAAAATGATCAAAATACGCTTATTCATTTATTTTTAATTATTTGTTTTCTTGATGTCAAGAAAATTCTTTAAATTGCTGGAAGATATTTTACTTCTACACTGCTTTTGGCAAAGTGCCAAGAATTATTATTAGTAGTATTATATTTTAGAGTGTTTTCATTCACAGTTATTTGTTTCGATTTTTATCGTCTGTAATTAACCAAGAAACGCAAACGAAGAAAAATAAACCCAAAGCTCTATAGTATTTTTATTTATATTTATAGATTTTGATTCCTTTGATGTTGATCATGTTGCAAATAAAGCAGCGCGAGTTCTACAAGTTAGATTTAAAAATGACTTGGAATCCTTAAAAGCATTTTAAGTATTTATTGATCTCGAAATGCAACCAATAAAAGACCGGCCCCAAACAGAAAATTTCATCTAGTTTCAATTGTCAATATTCATTAACTGTTTGCGCTGTAGACGGAACCATTTAATTTTTAATTGAAATTGAATCATAAAAATGGCATCTGAGTTAGCAGTTCTTCTCTAATTTCCTCCATAGTTAGGGTTATGCAAAACCCGCCTTTTTAAAAAAGTCGGTTTTCGAATTCCATATTAAAAAAAAAACCGGTTTTAGCTAGTTATCAAATTTTCGTCAAAAAACGGAATTAGTTAAACGTATTCTCTTCGTTATATAAAGTAACAAAAAACGAAATCTTACGGATTACATTTTCTTATTACTTATACAAAATAACGAAAACTTAAACATAAATTTTGAATATTTATATTGTTTTCATCAATTTTAATTTCTCCTAAGAAAACGGGATTTTAAAAAACATAAAATATCCACAGAAAGGTGGCTAAAACTTGTTCTTATTTTTGACACAATGTTTTCTGAAATTGAAATACTCGTTCACTAGCTGCTGAACTTGATTTTATAGTTTTGGTGGCATTAAACAAAAAAATCTAAATTTTTTGTTCTTTTATTCATTAACTTAAATAATGAAAATTCAGCTTTCATTGTTTTTAGATTTGTAAGTTTTTCTACAGGGTCTTCAAGAAACTCATGAATTGATTTTTCCATGGTTTCATTTTTAAAAAAAGTTTGATGAGTAGTTTCTTCGCTTTGCTTTTCTTCAGAATCGGTTTCCACAGAAGAATTTGGAAATATTCTAAACTATACCCTTCCAGATAACGTAATAATTTCGGTTTTGGAAGCTAAAGGAAGTACACTAGATTTCTTCACTGAACTAGAAATGTTTTGTGGATTTTGCAAATACCGCAAAAAAGTTGCTAACTCTACTTGTCTACTTTCTTGCATTCGTTCTTCTAAAGCATATAATAACATCAAACTTATTTTATTGTTCAAAATTTTTTTGTTCATTTTACGGAATTTCAAGTATACCTTCATTTACTTGTTAAAAAGTTTGTATTTCGTCGCCTTAAGCTCTAAGCTGCTAGACCAGGGATGGGGAAACTACGGCCCGCGGGCCAAGTCCGGCCCGCGGAAAGGTTTAATCCGGCCCGTTTAATAAGAGTGCCGTCGTGAGAATGTTTGAACGCATTCTTACTTCGTAATTTGACGACCCGCATAAAAACTACCTGCGGGGATATTCAAAACACAATAGTATTCTGGACAAATCCATCCGACCCAAACAGTTGACTCCTCTTCGGTCGAAACTTCCAGATACTCTCGCATTTTCGATTCATTGTTCTGTTTTTCCGAAAGAACCGCAAAACTCCAATTCCCGAACAATCCTTGTTGGTAGGTATAAATACAAGCGAGGCCGCCCGAAGATCAGTTTGTTAGCGACTTAGTCATCTGCAACTACCCGCTGTGACTCGAGTAATTGTTTGTGTAATCCCCTAAACTCCTACTGCCTCAACAAACACCCGCGCAAGAGCATTAGTTAGCAATGAAGATAATGACAATGTTCGGCTCATCTTATATATGCAAACAAATCTTTTCAACAATGAAGCTTTGAAAAACTTCTTTAAGAAACAGAATTACAGATGAGCACCTTTCATCAGTTTTAAGAATTTCTGCTTCGCAAATGGAACCGGACTATGATGAAATTTTGATAAAACAGTCACAATTTCATTTTTCTCATGCACCATCAACCAGTAATGACACCAGAAAATAAAGTGATAATACTTCACATCAAGAACTACACTCAATTCATTTTATATTTTGTGCTTATAATTTTCTTACCTTTTGCTTTTTTACTATTAAAATAATAAGTGTATGTAATAATATATGTATATGTTTATAGAACACATAAACAATTAAGCATTATTCTTTGGCCCGCTACGATCGTCTAGTTATTACAAATAGCCCGTCTTATAAAAAGTTTCCCCATCACTGTGCTAGACAAATCGTTCCCAACCGATAAAATTATTTTTTTTCCCAGGAAAAATGGTTTTCGAATGTAACAAATTTACTTTAAAAAAAACGATTTTTTAAAACTGGATTTAAAAAACTGTCAAACTGTATTAGTAGGAATAATTTCACCTTGACGGATATAGAGCAAATCTTGTATTTTAACTTGCTTTAATATTATGTTTTTCTTCATTCTTCATAAGTGGATCTTAAAAATTATAGCTATACATGATAGAATATCTTTCTAATTATAACTAAAAATAAACTAAAACAATTTAGAGCTCAGATATCTTAATTATTCAAAGGATCATTTTTTTTTCTTCTTCTGATAATAAATTAAAATATTTTTGAGATTCCGATCAATTAAAGAAAAGTAATTCATTCAGCTTATTAAATAGCATTTATTTGATTCTTTATTTCATTATTTTTACTGTGTTAACTTCCATAAAGATTAAATCCTTAGTACTTAGAAAATTAATAACTTCTAAAAACTTAGATCAACCTTCTTTTTCAGCGTCCATGTGTTACATTACTGCCTGAAATAATTATAACTAATTTACTCATTCATACCACATTATGTAAAATGTTTAGGGCTTTTTTTAAAAAAAATATTTATAGATAGCAGTAACAGATGAATAAGGTTGAAATATGCTTGGTATGTACATTTAAAAATTTATGAATTTAATGTAAGCAGTGGCGAATTTTTGATAGGTTCCACTGGACTCAGTAGAGCTGAAAGCAGATTTGATTTCAAAATGCTCTTAGTTACCAAATAAAACAAATATTTTAAAAATGCAAATTCGTTTTAGCTAGTCGTTAGTTTAGTTAAGATAATTAAATGTTTTTGACGAAATCATTTATGCTAATAATAGCTACTAGCATGGATAAAATAATTTTTATTCTTTTTTCATTAAGAAAATCGGTCCTGTCTTGAACAAAAATTCTAAGCTAAGCTTTGAAGTTCAAGAAGTTTAATGAAAAAATAAAAATAAAATAAGAATTACCAGCTTTCACAAATGATTCATAATGTGTCACATATAAAGGCGAGAAGTTCATTTTGGAATGATTTAAAATAGTTATGACATGGGAATTTTACTGATGAATATTTCACTGAAAAATGAAAGGGGAAAAAAATCGCCAACTTTTGGCGCAATGGTTGTCTCGAATGACATATAGCCTTTACAAGTAAAACAAATGAAAAAGCTCGGCGGAAATTAAGCAATGACATAAATGTTTTTGGTGTTGCCTTGTCAACGGATATAATGTCTGGAATTTTTAATAAATACGGTTGTCGGATAGGCGATATTTCATTTTTAGCCAATTAGAATTTTAATAAGCACTATCCAAATATGTTATATGTGTCATTGAAAAATTAATTGGTGGTATTTTAATTAAATTCTAAATATGATTCATTACCGGTAGTTGATAATATAAAAATTATCTTTTCTTTTTGAGGGGTGAGAGAATGCATTTTAATAATTATTAAATTTTAAAACTAAGACACTGAATCTTCGGAATCCTCATAGAATAATTTGATATTTAAATAAAAATTAATTATATTCTTTTACCCCCCCCCTTTGTGTGCAATGGTATATTTGCTGAGAATTATCGAATTATACGACAGTTAAATCCATAACAGTCAAAATAGCAATTATGAAAAAACCGCATCAGTATTTAGACAAGTTTTTGTATGTCAAATTCTTTTACATATTTGTATTGAAAGAATAAGTGCCCCAGATAGGATATTCTTCGTAAGTGAAAAGTTTAACTACTTAACCAGCATGGCCGAACATCAAATAGGCATTAAATGAGTAACATCTTTAATTAAATGATTAAAAGAACTCTTAATTCGATTAAATAATGACTTAAATCATACGCAACTCAAGTACTCTATGAATGCAAAATTGAATCAGTTTTACAAAAGATTCCCGAAATGGAAGATAGAATTTATCTAATTGGATAACAAGAAAACCAGTTAAGCGAGTGACGAAACATGATCTTTTTACAGCAGAAAGGTAAAATTTTTAATTGAAGTTTGCTTAAAAATACTTTATTTGATTTTTATCTTAATCAGTTTCGAAGTATAATAGATAAAAATTTCATCGTGATGAAAATTAAAATGTGCATGTATACAAAATATTTTAGAACCAATAAAAAATGCGACAAGAGTAAAACATGTTGGATCATAAAACTTTTTTTTTCACATAAAAAAGAATTCAACACAATGAGCCGTGAAGAAATACTGTTTATTACATAACTGGTCGGTAATGTAGTAACAGATGTCAAGTATTACGTCAGAGCTTATGCCTGAGGATTCGAACGATTTAATGCTATAATAAATAAAAGTTTATTGAAGAATTAAACTGTAAAATTTCGAAATCTTTGTTAGCCATTCGCCGCTGATGAAAGCACTGGCAGTTGCTATAAATTTTAACATTTTTTTTTTCTCGTGAATATAGTCAAATTTGTGAATATAGAAAACACCAGTAAACTAGTGCTTAAGAGACTTTCTAGCTGTCGTCTTTTGAACAACGGAATTCTCAATACATTCTCTATATACGATACATAAATCAATGAATATCAAAAATTTATCTCTTTTTGTGGAATATATTATTTGGAATCTAAACATCAATATTCAAAAAAACATTTCATAAAAAGTTTTCATATAAAAAAATTGTGAATATTGAAATAGTTTGTAAATAATACTATGCAATGATCCCCCCCAAATAACCCCTTAATCGACGGAGCCATGTGGCTGTGCATCAGATTATTGCATCTGAAATATTAAATTATTAACAAACAAACAAAATTTTAACATTAAATCATTCAAACTATAATCGATCATCTCAAGTACTCTATAGATTTTTAGTTTGATCTACATAATATATTCTCGAAACGGTTTGATAGTAGAAGAACAAAACAGTAAAGAGAATCATAAAGAAATGTCTTAAGATTAGTTTGATTAACACTAACTGGAGCATCTTTTGAATGAATGGATACTTACTTTATCAAGCATGGTAATAAATAATCTATCTGGTCAAAGAATCAAAATCCATTTTGAAACAGCATGGAAACTGTTATACAATATACTGCCTCATTTTCATAGCAATTCCATTAACTCATAGTTGTCCATGTTATTCGAATTATTCATGATTTCATGCCCAATCATTACTGACCTCTCATGAATTAACTCATATAGCATAACTTTTGTTACACAATTACTGTAAACAGCCGGCGACATGACCTAACTTCTGCATCAGATTGCCATTCAACAATGGGCTAAAAGGATGACATCGAATCTGGCCATTCGGTCTTCAAACTTCCACAATGTTTTACCACAAATATTTTTGATCCATATCCAAATGTAATTATCATTGATGGAATCCTGTGTTGAGCCTGCAAACATCCGGTCTCAAAGCTTCGAGGTCCGAATCATTATGAGTACAAATTTTGTTGTGAAGGATGACAACATGTTATAGGTTTCTTATACATGATCACAAATATTCTGAATGGCTTTCAATACATTCAGCCTTACTCTCAAGTCTCAAAATTGTGCAAATATGCCACATTAGAAAGAAGAGAAATACATAAATTTCAGATACTTACCATTGAACTTTCGCTCCATAATTTATTGTTCATTGCACCATTTTAACTTAGTTAAATATCTGCTGCTGTTGAATAGTTCGATGTACAAAAAAAAAAAAAAAAAAAAAAAATGGTTCCGACTTCATAATTACATCCAGATGTGATTGGGGAACATAAGGAAGTTGGCGATCCCCTTGTAAAATTTTTGATTTTGGCGCACTGCAAAATCTGAAGTTAATATACAGTTTTCACTTAAAAGGTTCCATGGTAATAAAAACTGGAGTTTACCCGCGAGGTGCTGTGACGTTTGTTCTAATTCTTTCTTGTGGTAAATATTGAAACCGAAGACATTTCATTTTGAAGAAATGTACATAATCGGAAAGATTTTAATTACATATATTTATTATTTCTTTTCTTACCAATAACCTTATAATCACAAGATTTTGAAATAAGCATGTTACAATTTAAATGCGTGCTACTTGTTAAATATGCCATTTATATTCCGTTTTTTAACAGCTGAATTAACTGGGCTTTGATATTCAGATTGTACGCGTGAATATTGCTATGTTTTTTACAAATTATTTTTATGGAAAGCACTTAATTAAAATCTCACTTAGCTGTTTGATAAGATTGAAAAATATGAATTTAGGAAATTAAAGAAAATTCAATTAAAAGAAATATAATGAGAGATGAAACATATGATTTTTTTTTTGAAAAATGCTTACATTATGGAATAAAAGGAAGAAAGGAAAATTCTACTTCGAAGTTGATGACTAAAATAATAATAATAATAATAATTCGCAATTTTAACAATTAGTTTATCTAATTAATCATTTAACAAAAATACTCGATTAATTTGAATTTCCCCAGAATAATGGAAACGTTGTTACAGATTACGCACAGAATTAAATTTTAAATAAAATAATTGCAATTTGAAAAAGAATGATATGAAGATGTAATTACGGTAGTAAAAGATTTTAGTATGTGTATGTATAAGATAAACTAAAAGTTCTTTTGTAAGATAATATTTTCATAATATATAACTTTTTCATTCTTATAAATCAGGAATCAAAAAATACGAAACCAGTTTTTTAATCAAAAAATACCAACACTTTTTCTTCTATCAAATTTTCATTTAAGCGGTGCTATAAGAGGACTAATGCGAATACTAAGAATCTATGGTTTAACCAGTTGACTGTTTTTGATGATAAACTCTTATCTTGTAAAAAGTACAATATTTTGGATTATGAAGAGTTTATTCGTCAGGAGCAATGAATAATGACAATTAGCAGTTTGAATTACAATTTTGGTAAGAACTTAGATATATTTGCAAATTTCAAGATGTTTAAAATATTTTGAGGCCAAATCGAAATCAAAGGAACAAATAAAAGTATATTAATAATAATTATTAAAAAAACCGCGTATAATAATATGAATAATTTTTCGTAAATGTATCGCAATGCTGTGTTAGTCATTTTAGGTGCAGTTAGGCAACTATAAATTGTTTTAAAGAAGCGCTTTGTAATGGTGGATAAAATAAGATCCTCACGGTGAGGATGCTTTTATATTCTTTTTCAAACAGCGGTATTTTTATTGTGGTTCATAAACAAAAAATGCACGTTAGTTTAAGTAAATGTTATTATTGAATTAAAAAAAAATTCATTCCTTTTCAATACAGTTTCATATCACACACATGTTATGTGTTTGACGAGTATATTCATCATCGTAAAATTTTTGCGACACAATTTAGATCCATATTTTCTGAAGAGGCCGAAACAGTTAACTGGTTACGGAAACTCAAGGCTAGTTCAGAGTGCAAGTTTTTCAGTATTGTAAACCAATGATCTAATGTGAATCCAACGTGAAACATCACCAACTGAAGTTGCGAAATTCTCTACCTTCCAAGTGTTCGTTTACGCGAGGGATAGCATTGCGCAATCCGAGTGAAATTAAACGAAAACGAGTCAAAACAGAGCCAACCTTGAATGAGATATGATCGAAAAAAGTGAAAATGTAGTACATCCAGCACGAGGTAATGATTTAGTTGCCAAGATAAAAAGAGTCCGGATTTTCGTTTTAAAGGGAAGTTGATAGCCACTCAATCAAGGTTAAACTATGAATAGACTCGTTTTGATTCAGACGGCATTCTTCTTTACTTTTTATAATCTCGAATTTGTCACTGACTCCATTCAGGATTTATCTATAATTGCTTGATTGCCATTACCGTGCTTCCGATTTTGACTAATGTAATAGGATTCTATCGGAAATTGGCATTTCCTTTCCGTTTGGGGTTCATGGACTTGAGAGGTTTCTCGAGAATTCTAGATATGCCTGTTGGGAGGGAGGGGAAAAAATGGACATCGAAAATCGAGTTTATACCATTGACTACTTAGTGTAAGTGTACACGCACGTGAAAGGCACGTACATTGAATTATCGAATTAGGAGGCGCCATGACTGTACTATGCAGTAAATAACTCTGTCATCGTCTCTACCATGGTACACTTAAACATTGCTGCCGTTTTACGTATCTGGTTGAAACCAGCCAGATATCTATATTGGTGGCAGATTTCTTAACAACAAACTGGAGACGCCAAAGGGGGAGGAAGGTTATCTATTAAAAAGTTATTAGCCTAATTGCCAAGTTTTGTTTAGTTTAGTTATATAAACGTTCCGTTTTAAAGCAATACTAGTTCTGTTTAGGTACGGATCTCGAAATTTTGAACCGCTGTCAAATGACAAGGGCGACACCTGAGCTAGCATCCCCCCCTCCAAACTTCCACTGGCTGCAGTGGCCTGGTGGTAAGGTCTCTGTTTTGGAACCGGAGGGTTTTAGGTTCGAGATTCGATTGCACCGAAGAACCGACGTGTGAGAGAGTTTTTTGCACGCTAAATCTATCAGGCCAAACGCCCTCCCTCTGGTGTGATCTGGAGAGGGGGATGCCTGTTCAGGTGTCGTCCTCGTCATCTAACCGTGGGTCAAAATTATGAGGTTTGTTCCAAAATAGCTCTAGTGTTGCTTTACAACGGGACGTTAATATAACTAAACTTAACTCCAAATTTCCATACCACACCGGCGGAAGGACGTTTGGCCTCTACGGATTTAACGTGCCCCAGACCCGCTTATATGGTGGAATTGGGTCTCGAACCTGCAACCCTCTGCTTAAGAAGCCAAGGCATTATCACCAGGCCACCACCGCCTAAGCCTAGTTACCAAATAAATTTATTGAAAAAATCACAACTTTCCTGAATCATGAAATAGTAAGATAAATTAATACTTTGTTGAACAATCAATTGCCTTAGTTCAAGTAAGTATTTATAAACACCGAGTATTCAAGTATTTATAAACGTCAAGCGAAGTGGCGTAGCAAGGGTGAAGTATTTAAAGCTTAACGAAATATTTACTACGTCTCATCATCAGTGACGTAAAACTATCAATGATGCTGAGGGAATTATGTTTTTGTGTGCTCTTTCATTGTATTTGACTTTGAATAACAAGGCACTATAATCCAAACTTTAAGGCACCCCTGAAGATTGCAGGGCGCAATACCTGTACTCACGCTATTGACCGCACATCTTATTTATATAATGTTGTGTACAAACCTGGTTATTACACTATCATGAGTCGTAAAATAAAAGAATATGCATAAAATAAAATAACCTAAAACAAGTTATCATTATTCAATCGAAAATTTATCAATATTCGGAACTTAATTGAGCAGTTTATTATAAAAGGGCCTTCACATTGTGCATTGTCTATGAAAGCAAAATGCCTAAAACTGAAATCGATTTAGGTCGGTTTGGTTATATTTATTTGAAAAATACATCTGGATTTGATTTATAAGTAAATAGTTCTGAATAAGTAAACAGAATTAACTAGTTTAAATTTTTAACTCTTAAAGAACTGTTTATCCCAGCTTTTTACTTTTTGTTGCTTTGTAGCATTACATAAACTCGAACAGAGAGATAGACTATCTGCCAGTTGAAAGAATTTTTCAAAATTTGATAATGTTCTGGTAATTAAAGCACTTTTAGGTTTTCTCCATGCCTTCACGTTGCGATCATGAGTTGTTTTATCAGTGCTCAAGGTGGAGAGTTTTTATTTAGACGGATCTCTATTAAACTTTGATGTGGATCCGGAATTCAGATGTTAAATCCACATACTAAATTTTATTCATTTGAATCTTATTGTTTTTGGTTTATGTTGTTCACTCGCTGATAACCTTTATTTCACAATTATCTGCTAAGTGCACCCTTTATTTTTTTTCTGGCACAACCATTTGCTAAACAATCTTACTGTCATACCATTACTTTATTTACCCCTTATATTCGAAGGTTAAGACATTTGTGTTCAATTACTCCGAGACACTCCTCTCATATCGACAAAAACTCTTCCGAAAATTCCTTAAAATCTCCTGGTCAAAGTTTCTGCAATCATATGAAGATCCAAGTTCACTGTGCATATGTTTTTTGTATACGAGAAAGTAAAAATTTGGTTGCCTTATTACATAACATAATGGCAATTCGACATAAATTTTTGTGAATGTTAGACATCAGTTCTTAGTCTTTTAGACACAAGTTTGTGTTATCCTTTACCCTCTGAACTCAATATGGGTCGTTATGACCTCTAAGGTGCCTATTATATTAATAGGCATCCAAAACATGCTCACATTACAGTGTTTATGTCAATGACAAAGCTATTTAATGCCACGGTTTCCGTTTCTACATATGCAACCATCATTATCTAGAAATGTTTGTAGTCCCAAGTCTAGAGAAACCAGAAACCAGAGGTGCTCGTCCAAAAGGAAGACAAGCACAAAACACCAATTGCTGTTGGTGCTGAGCCAAGAGAGAACAATGATCGAAAGAAAGTAAAGAACTATGATGATGAAAAAAGACAATACATGGGCGACCGCCATGATGTTATTTTCCCAAAGCCTATTTCACTTTTTCTAATGTTCAACATTTTATTGTATGTTTTACAATATATGTAATACATTTTTCAATATGAGTATTTGTATCCATGAGTACCATGTTATTTTTTCCCCTAAATAAATTGTTAATAAAACTCTATGAGGAATTCTGAGTTCCTAATGATCTTATGGCACAACAGCACTATGGTGCAATTCAGCTTACATTCACTATGGTTACAAAGTAGCACTGTGTTGTATCCTAACACAGCATACATTCACTATGGATACAACTTAGCAACAAATATTGCCCTTTTAATACATGAGAAAATTCAAATTTATGCGGAATATTGGGAGTAGAAAAAATTATTCAAATAAACGATGTTGCAATATTTGATTGTCACTCACTTAGATAAACGCTCTTCTAATCTAAAGCCGCAGTAAGCCTAACTCTGTAGTTATCGGAGTAACGAACATTCGATAATTCATACGGCTCCAAAAGAAAGAAAAATTGCATTTCTAACCAAACCGGTGTGATTTTAGGTTTACACAAAATGGGCTTAATAAAAGGGACCAGCTTTTTTAAAAAATTGTATCTGGCACAGTTCACGCTCCGCACCCTAATATGGGATGTGTAAGAATTTATTAATTTTTTATTGGAAACTCTTTTGAATTGATTTTTTTTAGTTATCAATAGTTTATATTATATTTTATAATTCATTTTCAAAGTAATTGGGGCGAATAGTATTGCTTGTGCGAAAAAAAGTTAAAAAAATTTTTATTTAGTATTTTTCCATATCAAAATAGAGGGCAGCTAATTATGCATTAAGTATAACGTTATCACGCATTTGTGGGGAAATTGGTACTGTTTACCACTATTTAATGGAATGCATGGAGATCTCAGAGTTAAGGAAGGACCTGAAGATTGTCGATAATGATTTAATCACAGTACTGATGGTATCAGGTAATCTCAAAACCTTGATGAATATGATGTTAAAGATTGATAGTTTCATTCCAACTGTTTGAGAGAGTGCAGAAGGGGAGGAAGACAGCTATTTATTATCCCGAAAGGAATGTTAGTTTGACTGTTCGATCAATATAAGGTTGGACAATACTTATTCAGCAGTCGACCACAACAAATCCTGTCAATACTGCTACGTTCAGTGGTGGCGGGGTGGTTGGAAGAAGAAGTATGACGTTATCACGTTATTGGGATTAATGTGACATTTATGATTAAACCAGATAAGCCCAAATTTCGCTGCTTGTCTCAGATTGCAAAAGGGCCCCAGTAGCCTGGTGATACGGTACTGGCTTCGGAATCAGGAGGCCTCAGATTCGAGACACAATTGCACTGTCGTTTAAGCATTAAATCTAGTGTATGTTAAATCTGTCGGAACCAAAATTCCTCCTGCTGTTGCGGTGTGGAAGTTTAGAGAAGAGTATGCCAGCTTAGGGTCACCATCTTCATCTAACCGCCGTTCGAAATTACGAGGTCCGTCCCAAAATAGCCATAGTACTGCTTTAAAACGGGAAGTAAATGTAACTGATTTAAATTAAACCCAGATTGAAAAAGTCTCTTGAATTTGAATTATAAATTATCATATTAGATTTGTTATATTTAATTTAAAAAACAAATTAGCAAAAATAATTAATTTTAAATAAATATATATTATTATTTCCAAATTTTAACGTGTTTAAAATGAATAAGCATGTTACTAACAGGGCGCTTTTTTTTCCTCTCTGATTTCGATTTAAAAATCCAGGTAAATGGCTCAGAATCCAATAATAATTTTTCATTAAAAAATGAACTATATAAAAACGAGTAATTTTTTTAAAAAAAATATCATTTTACTCTTTTTTTGAGATGATTCAATTTGCAAATGTTTTAAGAAACAGCAGCACCAATAACCAACATTGATTTTAAAGCCGGCCATGGTTAATTTGTAAGTTTAAAAAAAGATTAAATTTAATTGAACTAGTTGGGATGAGAGCAACAAAACTATGCAACTAAACGTGCTAAATATGCAACGATGCGCCACTAAAATGCACCACTAAGCGTCTTGAAATTCAGTGTAATTTTTAGATTTCAACTTTTAAGATATAATTATCATTTTAAAATAATATTTATATTATTTGTGGTGTAAAAATAACTTTAATGGAATTACGTTACATGAGTCTTTTTCTATGGAGACTGAATTAGCATTTTTAATAAATTTATTTTAGAAAAATTCCGGAATTTTTTTTCCCGCCCGTTTAGCTTATTGTAGCTATCTAAGGCCTAAACAGGAATAATTTTGAGAATTTTAATCCACCAGATTGGTAACAGAGTTAGTGAATTCTTAGCTTTTTTACACCTGGGATATTTATGTTACAAAATTTAGAATATTTAAGGTATCCGACTACGTTAAAAACATTGTTTATAGACCACAATGGCGAATTATTATTATTATAATTATTTCTTGTAGTTTTGGCTTTTTTTATTTCCAAAACAGTGTGTTTTTTTGCAGGAAAAAAAAAAAGGTTCAGCTATTATCCAGGCTCACATATTTTTCAGTTAAAATTTGTCCTTAACTACAATTTTCTCAAAACTTTAATTCGCATAAAAACTCTCCACCGTTAACATGATATCTCAAACACTAATAGAGGTATTTACATAAACATCTCAGAGTGTGCTCTAAATAATATGGGCAATGAAATGAACCAAAACTTGTATTGTGGCTGAAATACTTTTTCATTTATAAATGTTTTTGGCAAAATTAAGTTATGAATTGATGGGAAAAATGCATATATGCTTATATTTTTACCCACAACTCATTTGCATCTCAAGATTTTCCTTAGATTTTGGTTCATTTCAGTCATCATTATAATCTATATATTGCATACAAAGAGCAATGCTGCATTACCATTTTGTGTATATTGTTAACCGTTTTGGTTAAATTTCATTAAAGTCTACTATCAATTTTCCTATTTCTCAAATTATATTCCGTTTTTAAATAACTTTTTTGCATTTATATTGTTTATAATTGACAATAACCCAAAAAACCATAAACAGTTTTTAAAAAAATCCAATTTTACAAAAAAAGTCCTTCAAACATAGTTGGATACCTTAAGATTTTTTTAAGGATTCAAAATTTAAAAATTACAAAGAATTAATTTTATAGATGAGCTCACACCATTGTATAAACTTCGAAATCATTCCAGAAACGGGACAACTTCCTCCATTGAGGAGTTTCATGTAAAAAACACTCCATTCAAAAACCTAAAGCGTATACAGGATGGATAATTTTTTTAAATAAATAAACCTGTTTCATTTAAATCCGCATTAGCTAAAAGTGAGTGACTTCATTCGGATTTTAATACGTAATTAAATTTACTTTTATGTCCTCGTCACTTCCACCCGTATCCTGCCTGCATGACCAGCAGCTCGGTTGTCCTTGGTCTGTAAGCAGCACTTCCTGCACCTGGCGAGAGACCTTCCACAGCCAACGGATTGAGCGCTCACGAAAATTAGAAATTTCACCCGAAAAACTTCATGGACAAAAGTAGACGGGAAATGTCAGGGTCACATTCGACTTGGAAACACGAATCTCCATAATTGATTGACGTCTTTCCTATTAGCAGCATCCTTAGTTTGATGTCGATTCGTTACAAATTAATTAAAAAAGTAATTTTCTCCAATAGTGAAGCTTTAAAAAAATCAAAACAAGTATTTGAATGAAATATAAGGTTAATTTGGCACTAATTAGATGGCGTTGACACTGATTTCAACAAGTGGAATCAAAATACAATACATTCTCGAGTATCCGGCCTTATGTGGCGAAAGGACTTGCCGGATAAGCAAAACCAGATAGGCTGGAGTGCTATGAACTCACTTCTTTGCCCACTAATATTGGAATAAAAAGTTAATTTTTCAAAATTCATTCTTACAATACGTATTTTCTCACTCCTTATTGAGTGAGAAGCTCTCCATCTATCTTGTAATGACTTGATCAAAGAGATTAGAATTTTAGACAATTCGTTTATTTACAGTAGAAGTTCCCAGCCTTTTTTTAACTGGCGCCCCCTTTTCTAGTAAATATTTCAATATCGCCCCTCTCCCTCCAGATAAATAAGAGTGTACATAATGCATGGTGAAAACAAGAATAAAAAAAAATTCTAATAGCTAGAATATTGTTGGAATTAAAACGCTTCTGAATTTCTACTTTATTTAAAAAAAAGGAATAAAAATTTTAGCTTACCAGTCATAATTCATATTAAACTATTGCTTTCTAAATAAATAAATTGACAGTTTCAGAGACTTCTTAAAACGCATGCTTAATTATATTAAAAAGTATTTTTATAAAAATTTAAAGGCATCAAATTTCTAACTTAATTAATGAGAAGGCTGAATTTGATGCATTTTAAGGAACTTGTTAATATCAGGCTCGATTTCACTTAAAAATAATCGTAAGTCGCCGCATTCAGTTATATGGAGCCGATTCCTCTTTTTCGTTACCAACGTTGCCTCAGCACCCAACCCACCTTCTGCTAAGCATGAAAAAGGGAATGCTATCAGAAATCGTTGAACAATCAACCTTAATTCTGAAAGCAATTACGAAATAGACTTCTGCAGTCAAAATTCTTGATAGCCATTCTTGAATTTAATTTTTAGATCCTCATTTGTCGTCAGTTCTATTAGTTCTTCTTCTGAGGTGATCCTTCTGTGTTGACATTGGAAAAATGATCCAAAACCCAGTCTGGTATGTCCTTGCTTAAAATGTCTTGGAATCGCTCCTTGTCGTACACTATATTTAGTTAATACTCCAATGCCCCTTTGTTCCATATCAGCGTCCCCAAATTTCCTCTGTGTCTTTTACCGCTCCCTGAAAGCTTCAAACGCCCACAATGGGGCGTTATCACCCACGTTGGGAACCTATGATTTACAGCCATATATTTATAATTGAACAACTTTTTCTAATCTAGGGTAAATATTTGCTGTTCACACAACATTTGAAGGATGAAGGTCTATGGTGAAAAGAGTTCGCGGAAACAGTTCTCCATCGATTCAGTGAATTTAAAAAAATGAGAATAACAACAGTTTTCTTTTCTTCAAACCAAAATCCTCCCTTTATCTCGGTCCAAATTCCACCTCCTCAATTTCCATTCACAGACATCAGCTTTCCATCCGCCAATCACCCAGCCAAAATTTTTCTCATTTGTGGTGCCAATTCTTTCATGGTGTGGGTCTGTCCATCAATGATACGCCCTAGCAATTGACTTCTCTGGAACACGTGTCAATGTCATTCCTTCACAAAGGAACCATCCAGTAGACAGATGTTAGACACTCCTTTCCTTAGATCTTCCCCACAATGAACTCCACGTATGGTCCAATGACCAGATGCGAACTAGTCGGTGATAAGGAGATCCTCCATCTAGAAATATGGTGGTTTCTAACAATGGAGGACTTTAACAGGTCGGGAGCAGCTGTATGGGAATGCCGCCTCTTACGAATGGGACAGGGGAACATTATTATCTCAATGTGAAAGCAGCCGAGGCACGGTGAATCAAAGGAGCAGTTGCCGGTAATGGATCGATCTAAAATAGAAGCTTTTAACTGGTACTTCATATATGTTTATATACTGCACTGCAGGTTTCAAGAATTTATTAGAGAAAAAGTAAATTAAAGCCTATAAAATGTTTACATTTTAACATGAATTCCTTTCTCTAAGCATCAGTGGTATACTGAAAAAATATATCTTGATAACAGTTTACGAATATTGTACACATTATGCAGTTATAATCAGAAACAACGGCAACAATTGAGGTCCGTTATACACTGACGAAACAATGAGTAACGAGCAGAACGCTGCTCTTTTCCTGTCACAAGTAGTATTTCGCGCACATGTAGGAGGATCATAGCAGACGTCTTCTATCTAATGCCTTAGAAATGTTTCCAATGCAACATCTGGCCCTCTTCAATTAATTACGATAAAGAAAAACTAAGTCTATGCGTTAAAAAAAGCATATTTCTCAGAAAATAAATGGGATTTAAATTTACTTACTGTGCAGCTTTCCAGGTTAAGTTTCCATAAATCGTTGTTTTATATTGAATAAATCACACATAATAGATGAAATTTTGTGACAACCATAGTCCAATGACGGTTAAAAAATAAGAAACATTGTTTAGTACTAAAGGCACTCAGTGGAAGTAGTCAATCCAAAATTTCTAATGTACTCTTCACTAAAGATTTTATATCCATTTCTCTTTAAAAATTGAGGACTTTGGTAAAGTCCTGTTCCAACTACCCGAACGCACCTTGAGTCTAGGGTGTTTTCCCCCTCTTCCCTCACTTGTGGGTTTTCGGGATTCTTTGAGGTTTGTACATTTTATTGACAGTTTTCGCGGAGCTCCTGATTGACGTCCACAGGTGAAAGTGGTCCTACAATGGCTGAGACGGCAGATTTATGGCATATCCATAAAGACAAATGTGCAAGGGACCGTGGCTTAAGGCAGAGAATGCCTCACATGCATTGGCGTCAAATAATTAGAAAATATTAACCGCGTGCATGATTTTAACATTTTTAATGAATTCTTCAAAGAATCCTTGGTGAATTTTTTGGTGATTAATTTTTAGATATGGTTAATAGTTTTTAAAAATCAAATTCATGTTTTAGGTTCTATTTTACGACCAGACTGAAACCAAAAATTGATAAATAACTACATTTGTAATCACAAAATCACATACTAAAATTGATATATTTAAGTCAATATATTTTTGAGCTATATATTTTTGATTACAGACCGATAGATAACCCTTTTGTTCGATTTGGCCTAAAATTTCATAGGTGCCTGCACCGTAGATGTTAAAGCTGTGTGCGAATTGTATCCATCTATTTTTTTCTTTTTTTCGTTTCGTAATTAACACGGCTACTCATATTCGCACAACCAGATAGATAGACCTGTTTTTGGAGTTAAGAATTTGATGAAAATCAACAAATTTGGTATAAATACCATATATCAAATTTATCCGACTGGGTGAAAGCGTTTTTCAATACACTCAATAATTTTTCAATACTCTTTCAAACACTCAATGCCAAGAATGCTTTTTCGATGTAATACTGGGTTTATACTCGAGCAGTTATAACACAGCAAATATGCAGCACATGCATTGAAAGGGACTGATTTATTTTTGGCACAATTTCATAATATTGATGCAACCGTTCTATGTTTAGCTACAAATTGCTGTTTTAGCGTTCAAAGAATTTTCTTTTCACTACGTATCGTTTCAAAATGACGGATATTTACATATAACTTGGTAGAATAATAAAAAAAAACGCGTCAGTATGCCTAAATTTGGATAACTGTAGAAAAGAAATGGCAAATAAAATGGAACCCCCTCCCCTCAGAATAGAAGAACAAGAAAACTGTCGGAATTAATCTGAATAATAAATAATTAATTTTTTCTCGCCAAAAAAAGCCGCCAAATTCTTCAAACGCATGCCCAGTAAGAAAAAATGCAATATAACTGCTTGTAGTTGTCCCGTCGGGACAATTACTTGCCATCGACCGAACAGTATTTTTTTCTGCCTTTCTACACATGCGCTGCCTACTTGCCATCTTGTAACTAGCCGAGTGTAAACTTGGTATAAGGGAGATTTAAAACATACAGATTCATCAAAATCATGAGGAAAAACGGAATTAGTTCCTTACATTTAATAATAAGGGGTGAACTTGGATTTAACTTGAGCCTAGCAGGCATACAAACTGAGTATATCTCATAATATTGTCTGGTAAAAATTGTAATTTACAATAAAAGATAATAAATTATTGAGTTTTCTTTAATTACTAAATATATCTTCTTTCAAAAGCTAATGGTCTTCAATGACGAGTTTTTGCACATTTAAAATGCTTTATCTGTATCTGCAAGCTGATGAACGGTTTATCTCTAATAACGCGATTTTTATATCCAGCTTGTCTAACAGCATTTCGCACAGTTTCTGCAATTACATTTTTTCCAATGATATGAGAAGTTTCTGCAGCAAGTTGGATGAAACATACGATCACAGCAATCTAAAGAAAAATGCTAAAAATTTGGTTTTAGATAGAAAGATCGTTTACCAGCAGGACAACGAGCCCAAACATAGTGCACGTAACATCAAAATATGGTACCTTTTTTATTGAAAATGCAGTTGGACACACCAACACAGTACCCCAACATCAATGCCATTGAATATTACCATATATTGTGAGCTACACTCGAAAAAGTGGCTCAAAAACACAAAGTTAGAAATAAAACCCATTTAAAACAAGCGCTGCAAGAAAAAAAAATGGGGCAAAATATCTTCGGATATCACCAAAACTTGATCGAATGGAAACCAGGTAAAATATATGTGTAGAGGTTAGAGGTTAAAATATATGTGTATATATATACATGTCCTTTGACTTTTATAAGAGGTATAAAAGTCAAAGGACATGTAACTTATCAGAGACACTTTGTTTCTGTGCGACATATTGCTAAAATTTCATTGGTA
>JAPMOQ010018920.1:1134941-1177362 GCA_026543055.1 Argiope trifasciata
ATTTTTATTTTTAAACTTGTTTGAATCCGAAATCCGTTTCAGTTCCAATTTTAGTTTCGTTTCAGCATTTAGTGTCATTTTTGTTTCGTTTACATAATTTTATTAAATATACTAATTTAGATTTTTTTCATTAATTGATTCTATTTCATTTACTTTTCATTTTGTGAACTTTTAGCGTTTAATTCCGAAGTAAATTTTAATTTCGATTTTGACTTAATTAGTTTCGTTTAAATTTTTGTTAACCAGGAAATGTGTTTTAATTATTTTAATACTTTTTTTATTTTAATGCTATTTTAGTTATTATATTTATATATATATATATATATATATATATATTCACTACACTTTCATTACAGTTTTATGTAAAATTAACTTTTTTTTTTCATCAAATGTTTCTAAAAGACGTAGAATTATTATTTTTGGAGCCATCGTTTTAGAACGATATTTGTAACAAATAACCTAAATCCGTGGTCAATCCGTTTATTTCAGAACTTGTGGCCATTTTATCTCAGAGAAGTAATGTATTGGACAAATTGGAGTCTTGGGTGTTATTAAAATTTAAGTAAAATTAGAATTTAAATATTAATTAATTGATTGATAATTAAAACTTAAAGTTACTAAAATGACTCATGATCTTAGATGATAAATATTTCAAATAAATGAAATTGATTCAAAATGTTAGAGTATATTAGAAAGAAAATTGATTACAAAATCCATTGTAATAATCATGAACCAAATCAAGTTTGATATAAAAATTAATAAGGTCTCAATTTTTTTTCAGATATTAAACGGAATTAATGAAATCTCTTTTACAAAATCCTTCTCTGAAATCTCTTATTAAATAAAAAGAATGATTTTTAAAATCTCTTTGTAAGCGGACTATTCTCCTCTGCAATTAGCGATAGACGAAGAGGCAAAGAAGAAACATGCTCAAACCAGCGCTGCTTCTGAAAAGAGGGCTTTGTTTCATTAATTAAATGTTTAGCTACATTTACCGTTTTAATTTATCCTCTGTCCAAACATGTTCGAGACGGATGTTTGCAGCTGCGTCGAGCAAGGACATTAATTTCCTGAAGGAAGAAAGATTGTGCCGATTTTTTTTCCCTCAGGTGAAGTGGAGGTGAAATTCATTTTCCCGACCTTTCCATAAGTTTTTAATCCTTTTTTAAAAAAACACTTGGAGAAAAAATATGCATATGTCAGAAAATGTCTTTTATTTTCTATGTTTTTTTCTTTGAATAATTTTTTGCTTATTTTGCAAAGTTAATTCGTTTTTATTATTTATTTATTTTTAATTTTTAAAGGATCTGAATCAGAATCGTTTGCTGAAAGGGAAAATTAAAACTTATTGCCAAAAAAAAAAAAATGAATGAAAGAAAAAACAAACAAATGAACAAACAAAAAAGAAAGAATGACAGAAAACAAATGAAAAACAAAATAAGCAAAAAAGGAAGAAAGACAGAAAAGAAAAGAAAAACAAACAAACAAAACAGAAAGAAAAGAAAAGAGAAACTAGATAAAAACTAGATACAGAGACAAATGCTAATTTAAAAATCTTACAAATATTTGAAATTTACAGAAATTGTTCCTACTTTATTAATTTTTCGTTACTGTTTTATAGTGGGATTTTATAATTAATTTTTCTTTGCTATTCTATAGTGATAACTTTCTAATTATTGAGGCTTTAAAAGTATATAAATTGCTTCGAAAAAAATACTTTAAAGGCCTAACTTGAAATCTGATTGAATATTTTTGAATATTCCAGGAAGACCGACGTTTATGCATCGTCAACAAACTTCTACATAAGATTGCATTTGCGGTGTATGCAGATCTATAATCTTGACAAGCAAGCATAATCATTGTATTAATGCCGGGTGATCCAAAAGTCAAGACCAATTTTAAAAATGAATAATTCGAAAACGAATAAAGACAAAGGACGTGGTTTTCACTTAACCGATGGAAAAGAAACCGGATTTTGTGTGGCAACGAAGTAAAACTACTTCTGTTAGCGACCAACAGATGGTGCTATAGCTTTTAATTTTACCAAAAGACGATTTACAAATAATAAAATGTTGACAACTTTCAAATCAGCTTAATTACAGATAATTAGTTAAATGCTCAATGTGCTTTCCACCATTCAGAAGTACCATTCACCATTCACAGCATTAAGTACTATTTCTTGCATTATGGCAATATGGCATTTGGCATATGGCATCTTTTAGTGCTGCTTGTGATGCCGGTTGGCCTCGGTACACTTTCGTCTTCAAGAATCTCCACAACTAAAAGTCACGGGTTGTCAGTTTAAGGAAATCTTTGAGGCCATGCGTGGTTAAAGTATCGACAATGCGATTCTCCCCAAATGATGAGCGTCGCAGTCGTTGCACAGACAGAGCAATATGAAGTGATGCTCCATCTTGCATAAAGGTGACTGTTTGGAGTGCCTTTCGCGCTTGCAGTGCAGGAATGTTGTTTGGAACAGTGCTGCACATCACTGACCAGGGACAGAAATTGTTTTGAAACTCATCTGTGTGACTACCTCGAAAAAAACTGACTAACCAAATGAAACCAGTAGTGAAGTCATACCAGACTTTCACTTTAGGATGTTGCAAAGGTTCGTTAACAAATACATGAGGATTTTCTGTGATCCACACACGACAACTGTGGGTGTTAACAGCGCCATAGAGGGTGAAATGCGCTTCATCTGTCCAAAGCACAATGTTAAGTCAGTGGTGCTGCTCTTCCATCTAATTGAATACCAAATTCCTTAAATCTTGGTGAGAGTCAAAGTCAGGAGCTTTCAGTTCTTGGTTATGTTGCAACTTGTAGGGATACCGTTTCAGAGTTATTTCGCAGTGGTCTTCATATCCTTCCATACGGCACTCCTGTCTGCCTCGAAATTTCTCGAAACTGCACTCTTCATGTGCAGAAATCGTTGACATGGATTGCATTACATGCTCCACTGTCGTGGCAACAGTAGCGACTGCTGAGGGACGTCCACTTCTTGTAAGTAATGCCAATGAACCTGTTGCTTCAAATTTCTCCATCATTTTGCTCAATTGATGCTATTGGTCCTTTGCTATCTCGCATACCCTTCATATTGTGATATGCTCGCAATGCCGCAATGGCACTTTCCGAAATCTTATAATACAGTTTAACTAAGAGAGCTTTCTCAACTATGGACACCTTTTTGATGCATATAAGCTTCGACTAGCTCATTAGTAATCGATAAGTTCACTAGTAATCAGATAAACATATTTTCAAAAACAGCTTTTTGATCCGATAGAGACAACTCTAAATCATGGAAATATTGAGTGCTTGCATGTATTTTAATCAGTGACATGTATTGGTAAGCATGCGAAGTATCTATATAGATGACAATAGTTTTGGGTTTTACCTGTTTACTATTACTTTATTGTTGTCATTTCGAAAGTTTTCCGTCTAGTATTATTGAGTTATTCAGTGTTTAAAGACCCAAACCATGAAACGCTCCCAATTGCGTTTTCGACATTAATTACATTTTTTTGATTTGAGTTGAAGAAATTTGTTCCGAAGATCATCAGACACTTTTAGAAACTGACAGAGATGTTATGTTCCAACTGTCGGTTTTGGTTTCAACTATTTAAGAGTGGTGATTTCGATTCAATAACTAAGAACGATCTGGGACCAAAATAATTCGACAATCATTTACGATAATCATTAATAAGACAAACATTCAATCATTTACGAGACTTATTGAACGAAAATAGGGAAAGAGTTGTAGAAAATGATGAAAAATATTTTGATTGAGATAAATTATTGTGTTGATATATATTTATAAGTTGAAATACTTTCTGCTTACATACATTAAATGCATAGAGAAAATGTTTTAATTTTCATAATAAAAATATAAACTAAATCAGAAATTCATTTGTAACCAGTACCTATCGCATAAATTTTTTAAAGTTGCTGATTTCTTCTTTTACAGTTAAAAAATAAATTTCCTCTTTAGTGCCAATTCTTTCTCTGTTACTCATTCATAAAAATGACTGTGCTTTGAAAAATCGATAAGGTGCTTAAAACAAAACAAAAAAAAATGGCACGATGCTCTCTTATTATGACATTTTCGAAGAAACTGTTGCAAGAGCAACCGTTTCTTCTTCTCTCTGCAACAATCGACAGAACACGTAACGAATGGATGTCGGACAAAAAGCATATTACTTTGATCGCTAATCACTGTTATTACCCGACGCGCGCACGGTTCGTCCGAAATGTATCACATACGCGAGTGACTCAACGCCGCCACTTACGCCACTTAATCCTTCAAAGACGCAATGGGAAAATTATACTATTTTAACCACTTCATTGTCGTTTTTCTGATAAGTGATAATGTGTACAGAAATAGGGAAATTCGTCAGACGTTGTCCCCTTTCTTTTTCTAAAGTACCTCTTTATGGAGGTTTTGAGTGGTTGATGGTGCTGACAGCAATTAATATTGGTGGTGGTGGTGGAAGCTTGAGGCTGATTCTTTTTTTATGTGGTCGTTAAATTGGTACTTAGACATAATCTGACGGTGATGTATTTAAAAAAGTAAATGTGAGATCGTTATTAGTTTTAAAACTTTTCTGTTAAGTTTAGTTTTCAACAAATGATAGTTCAAGGAAAGTTTCCGGTCTTGGTTGGTTGGTTGACTTTGCTGGCGTAAGAGCCGTACTTGGCTATGCTGCGCCAAATATATGTTAGATCAGCAGGATCATGGTACAATAAAATATATAAAATATCAAAATAAAAGTCGTAACTTACCTAAACAGAGATCTCTAAAATCACGGAAAACAAGCGCAAAACATGTGTAACATTGGTTGGTTGATTTTACTGGCGCAAGAGCCCTACTTGGCTATGCTGCGCCAAATATATGTTAGATCAACAGGATCATAGTACAATAAAATATATAAAATATTAAAATATCAAAATAAAAGTCGTAACTTACTTAAATAGAAATCTCTAAAATTATGGAAAACAAGCGCAAACTATGTGTAACATTGGTTGGTTGATTTTACTGGCACAAGAGCCATACTTGGCTATGCTGCGCCAAATATATGTTAGATCAACAGGATCATGGTACAATAAAATATATAAAATATCAAAATAAAAGACGTAACTTACATAAACAGAAATCTCTAAAATTATGGAAAACAAGCGCAAAACATGTGTAACATTGTTTGATTGATTTTACTGGCGCAAGAGCCATACTTGGCTATGCTGCACCAAACATATGTTAGATCAGCAGGATCACGGTACAATAAAATATATAAAATATTAAAACATTAAAATAAAAGTCGTAACTTTCATAAATAGAAATGTCTAAAATCATGGAAAACAAAGGCAAAACATGTGTAACATTGGAATAAATTTACAGCAAAGATTAAAAAGCGTTAACGAAGAACGCAAACAAGGTCTTACAATAAACTTAAGTTTTAAAATCCATATATAACTACGAAGTAGATAATTTTAAAATCTAAGGTTGAAAAGAAGATATATGTTTATTTATATTTTGTTGGAAGTCTCTGATCTTAAGGAATAAAAATGTAGTTTAACTTGACAGCTGTCTTTCAACATAAATTGCAATTATACTTTGTTCTAAAAAAAATTGAATCTAAGAACTTAAAAACTTTCATAAATTGACGACTTTAGAAAACCATTCCCTCCCATACCCCGAAAATATAATTCAAAGTAAAATACAGAGTTTTGAAATTCGTATTTCACATCATAAATAATGTGTATATGTATATGCATGTAGTGATATTTTAAAATTTAATTAAAATCGAAATTAATTTGTAAATTTTTATTCTAAATTAGCTGTGTTTAGTTCATTCTAAAATGGTCTCTGATTTCCTGATCCAATTTTCTCTTATTATTTCATTAATTCTGCACTCGTGCTATAAAACTGATGTCTTCAGCATTTCCTCATGCTCTGAGCAAAGGGATAAAAATTCTTAATACTCACAACTTTCTTTTAAAGATACATAAGATTCCCTTTCTGCACGTGGCAAAGATATTCCCATCAAAATCTCTTTGTAAAATCACTGAAGGGAAAAATTTCTGTTTCTTTTGCTCTTGTCCCACAATGTAAACGAACGCATTTTTGACCACTTGTTCTTTGTACAAATCATGCCTTCTGAGAATAAATAAATTGTAGTTAAATTGCAAAAGTATATTCTATTTGGCCACACATTTACTAAAATATGTTTACATTCACAGAGAGATGTGTAAGCATAATTTTGTCAGTGGGGTTTTGTCCAAAAGGAACAAGTTTTTGAAATTAACTTCAATTTAGTTTACTACGGGAACCGTAATTTGTACATGGGGATGAAATCAGAAGTCTGTTCTCGCCAGAACAAAGGAGCCAAAGGCACAGAAATGTTTCCCTTCATTGATTTTACTAAGAGATTCTGATAGGGATTTTTTTTAAAACACCTGTCGATTTAGGGAAATGGCATTTTAGAATCTTTGAAAGGGATGCGTAGGTGTCAGGGATTTTTATCTAGTTGCTCACGGCATGGAAAATTCCATTTGTTTAGAATTAATTAAATATAAAAGTGGGAGTTTGTCAGTAAATAAAAGAACGTTTTAGAATGAAGTTATATAGGTTAATTTAAAATAAAAATTAGGAAAATATTAAAATTTAAAATAATTTGTGAGGAATAGTCTGTAATTTTTAAGGAAGTTACTAAGATTTAAATTTTAAATTAATTTGATTTCCCCCAAAAACAGTATCTTAAAGTATTCGACTACATTCGTAGGAAATTTTTTGAAAAATTGGATTTTTTATAAACTATTTATGGTTTTTGGATATATTTTTCATTACAAACACTATAAATATAAAAAATTATTTGAAAATATAATACATTTTGAGAAATAGGAAAATTTGTAATAAATTTTAATGACATTTCACCAAAACTGTCAACACTCTACGCAAAACTGGAATGCAGCTATCCTATTTTTCTTTGCACGCAAGTAATAGAATTTAAAGATGAATGAAATGAACCAAAATCTAAGAAACAGTTTAAGATGCAAAGAAGTTATGGCTATAAATACACGTTTATATGCATTTTTCCCCGTAATTTACAACTTAATTTTTCTAAAAATATCTCTGGGTGAAAAAGTATTTCACCAACACTAAAACTTTTGCTTCATTTCATTGCCCATATTAGTTAAAACCCGCGCTGAAATTTTTATGTCAATAATTCTATTAGTTTTTGAGATATCATGTTAACGGTGGAGAATTCTTATGAAAATTAATGTTATGAGATAATTAAAGTTAAAGACAAATTTTAGCTAAAAAAAAAGTAGGAATTATTTAAAATTTTCCTGGATGACAGGTCAGGCCTTCCTTTTCCTAGAAAAGATAATTTTTTTTCGAAAGTGGAAAGCCCAAATTACAAGAAATAACAATAAAATAAAAATTCGTCAATGCAGTAGACAGCCAGTCGTTTACCTTAATAAAAATATTTCATTTATTGCTAACCCTGCCCAATTATATATAGATATTTCAGAATCTTCCCAAGCGATTGCTATTTCAATTAACGCTTTTGTATCGATCCACATACTCTTTATTGCATGATCAAATAAAAAGCATGGCTCAAAGAACACATCGAACATTCTCTTTGTGTGTTAAGCACACCATTATGAATTGAATTAAGCTAATCGAATCACAGGCAGAATCAAATTAAGGGCGCCAAACGATATGTAACGGACGCTTTGCGTTAAATAAACGAAATATTCTATTAGTGTAATAGTTACGAATGATATGGTATATGAAAGTCACAATATAAATTCTTATAAACAGCGCTATATTGTATCTGAACTGTAGAAGTATTGATTAATCTATGAAATGCCTATAGAGTCAATAAAATGCGTAGAACTATAAATTTTTTTGTTCAATTTTTATTGAAAAAGTGTAGATACAAAAATAAGAATACTTTATTAATTTATAAATTTATACTAATATTATAAATGTGAAAGTTTGGATGGATGGATGTTTTTTATTAAATCAAGGCAGAACGGCTTAACGGATTTGGATGAAATTTAACACAGCAATAGATTATAGTCAGGAATAGAGCATAGACTACTTTTTATTCCGGTTAATTGAGTGGTTAATTTTTTATTAATTAAAAATTAACTTTCGTGCCAAAAAGCTGAGGCCAAATCCCGCCAAATATAAGTAAGGCTCCAGATTTTTTTCCCAACGGAGTTAAAGTTAGGATTAGAAGGATTTTGACCGATTATTTCAAACGATTCTGTTTATTTTCTTAGTATTTGATGTATTTAAAATCAAATGTTGTTAATGAATCGATCTTTCGGATTCATTCTGAAGTAGAATAGAAGAAATAAAAAAATTTATAATCTGTATTGCGTTACCACAACTGGAGTAGGAAAGTCAAGTATTGCGTTATGCCAACTAATGTTGACAGTTCAGGAGTGATTATTGACAACTTTGTTTTCATTTAAATTAAAAATTTAAAAATTATATGTATTATACTTTTGTAGCTAACTCAATCTCGATAGGTAAATAAAATATACTTGACTTGATTTTAAAGAAACACTGGCATGATTTACTGTTTTAGTTTTTTTCAGGTATACAATGTAAATAAATTATTTTTAGGTTAGTTGTGAGTTTTTGTAATTAAATTGTATTTATGTTAGCTTATACTTTTAAATGTAACGTTTTTAGGTTAGTTAAAAAAATTTATTTCTCATTACTTGATAGTTTTTCGAAATGCTCAGAAAAAGCAAATCGATTCTTTCGAAGAGAAGAAATAAAACTCTGGCTTTAGACTTTTGTATTTTAAAGTTTAGCTTTATTCCATCCCGGGAAGCATACTTTATGTGCAAGAAGCGATGACGAACTTACATCCGTTCACAAGCAATACGAGAACAAAATATCGAAAAGAAATAGAAATATTTATCCCCGATGATTATATATGTTACCGTTAAAGTATATAATGCAGTTATTTCATAGAATACCTAGTTATTCTATGAAATAACTAATCGTGTCCGTTAAAGTGCGTAATATGTTATTAATATGACACTTTAACTAGTTATTTCATAGAATAAGTAGGTATTCTATAAATTAACTAATGAGAGACAGTTAAAGTGTAAAATAAACAATTTATCTAAAATGAAATAACTAGGTATTCTATAAATAAACTAATGATAGACAGTTAAAATGAAAACGAAGCAATTTATCTTATTTAGTATCTAATTCAGTATATGTATTTCAGTACAGTATGTAAGGTATATGTATTTACCTTTGACATTTTGAGAGTATGGTGAAAAAGTATTCTCGTTGTTTTATGCTTTGGTATTTTTGTCGTCCCACAAAAATTATTTTTATTTGAATTTAAAATTAACGGGTTTTTTTCCCACTACTTTCCATATTGTTAAATGAAACGTACCTTATACTAAAAGGCGAGATACATGATATAGATTATTTTACACTTTAACGGGCTGCAGATCGTTATTCTATGAAATAACAAGTTAAAGTGTCAAATTAATAACATATAACACACTTTAACGGACACGATCAGTTATTTCATGGAATAACTAAATATTCTATAAAATTACGGATTTCATACTTTAACGGTAAAATATACTGTAAGATTCTGATAGCGATTATTTTACACGTGTCGATTTAAATAAAGGAAATCTTGTATCTTTAAAAGGATACAGTAAACATTTAGGATTCGTATCCCTTCTCTCTGAGCATGTGAAAGTGCGGATGAAAGCAGTTTTACAGAGCTCATGTAGCGTTTATTAAATTAAAAAGTTGAAATTGAATTTTAGTAAATGAAGCAGGGAAATCCTATGTACAGTGTTAGAAGGAAGCTTTCAATTATTAAATTCTTAAGTACTTCAGGAAAAGCAAAACTCCTAAGAATTTTGTGATGATTTATTTGGACATTTAGGCGTACATTATGTGACATTTAGTAAACCGATAACTTTGTTAATTAACATGAATGAAAAAATATATTGATCGGTATAATGATTTCCAATTAAATTACTGCATTTCAAACTAAAAAATAATGAAAAGAAAGCGAAGGTGAAAATCCTACTACGAAGTTAACAATTGGCAACGTTACTAATCAACAAAAATTATATAGCAGTGAAACTGGTATCTTTATGATGTGGTAAATTAATTCTACGAGAGGGCGCTCATCTGTTCTTCCCGTGTTAATCAGAGTGCAGAGAGTGCCCTAGAGCAAGAGGATACGGACGTCCACCGAGAAGGGTCGTGATCGGAAACCTTTGAGACATGATCCTCTTCAAAGGGCTGAAACTGGAATTCTTGTGTTAAAGAATTCATGTGCGAGGTGCCACGCGTAGGTGGAAAGGAGCAAATGAACATATCTACTGTCAATCTCCATGACATTGCAATTAATCCTTCATCAATGAAACTTCATTTGTAAAAATTATCTTTTTTAATCATCCAATAAACGTATAATCTAAACCAGTGGACTGATTCAGTAAAACCTATCACACCCACAATAATAATAAGGCAATTTTTTTGATACTTAAGATAATAAGATTATCTTAAGACTTTCCAAAGATCATTTTTTTGGGAAAATTATTGTTTTGGAAGACATGAACATCTGTTTACATAAGTAAGTCCTCGCAATAATCCGTCTGCCGACGGATAAGTCTATTTTTGAGCACGATTAAACTTTCTGTTAGCAACATTTGTTTTCTATCTTTCTTCTGATTTTCTGGATGAAACAACGAACCATCACTGGAACATTTCTAACAATATTTTGCTGCTCTATTGATTAGCTAAGTGAAGCGAGAAATGTTGTAGCTGTAAAAACATTAAATAAAGAAGTCTGCAATTCGTAACATGATTTATTAATATTTATTGTTGCCGTTCGACAATAAATAATATGAGTGATTTCTGTGTTGCATATGTTGCTGCTTTATAAATATAGATAGTTTCTATAATTTTGTATCGGTATCAGATCAGTATGATGAGGATGATATTCTTTTTTTTTTCTGTAAATTCACACCACATTAATTAGACACTGTAACCGTAACTGTTTTCCTCGGCCCTCTATCTGCCGTTGCCATGAACAATCAGTCCATGTCTTGGAAGCGAGCGTAAAGCATGATGTAATCCCCGAGTATTATTTTAATGCATATATGTTAAATGTTGTTATCCTAAATAGTTTTGTCCCCTGGTAAATCATGTCCTTTAATGTCATTAAAGTATTTTTATCTAAATTAGCATGATTTATTGATTTTAATAGTCTACCCTGACAGAATTACAAATTTTGGCGCCCTTACGGTCACAACATTTAATATGGAGGGATTAAACATAAACAATCCATGCTAGCATATATATTTAGCGGAATTTAATTTTCGATTATGAGGTTTCGCAGCAGACGTTTTATTTACATACTAAAGTGATATTCACATCTTCAAGAAGCAATATCAAGCTAACAAGTTAAATAGAGGATTATTCAGAATTCAATAAACAAATTGATAAAGGAAGTAGGAAAGAGAAAAATCAATCATGTTCTCATAGCATGATTGGAAACATCATTTAGATGAGTTAGAGGACATTGTAGATGAATTTCAAGTGAAGTTTCGATTATATAGTATTGAGGGTTATTGGTAAAAGAGGAGGCATCATATTGTGTCCTAAGAAGAAGCCACGCCTGATGGGGGCGTCGAAAGCCAACCGAAGGAATGAAAGAAGGAACAAACCACACTTGATGTCCTTGGACATTTGCAAACAATAAAGAACCCTCTGGAAGAAACTCTTATAGGAACAGAAAAAGAATAGGGGGAGGACCCATTTTTACAATACATATTTAGTTGTGAAACATTAAAAATGCATAAAATATATTAAATGAGTGTTAACTTTTTACATTATTAGAAAGCCAGACAAAAGCTTCGACAAAACGTGACAATGACTTCGACAAATGACTTAATGACTGGAGTTCGTCGATGTTAAGAGACATCCAATTTGTTGAGCATCTGAATCTCTATTCTCTCCATAGTGCTCCAGTTTTGATTTATAGATCCTTCTTCGGCGCCGCATTAAAAAGTCAAACCTTGGACAAAGAAACGATTTTAATGCATTGAAAATACACCATGGCCAGTGTATACTTGGTTAGGATAAAAACCACCCTCAGATTTATGCAGAACAGGATATTTAAAATTTATTCACTTGTAATTTCGTGTGATAAGAAAGATTTATCTTAGTAGCCTTATTTTGTCCTAAATTTTTGCTACGATTTTTTTTTTTTTTTTGCTTACAAATGCATTAGAGTATGAAAGAATAAGCAAATGAAAAGCTAAATAATAATATATTTCAGATTTCACCCCACCGTTGAAAAAGCATGGATTTAGAAAATTTTATTAAAAAATATGTGAAAACTTTTCTTCTCTCCCGAAATTCATTAAGTTTTAAAAAAATAATTAATTTCGAATTGTCTTAATCCACTATTTTCTACTTTGATTAGAAATGAAATCATTCTTTGAGCATTAAACTTCTGGTGCAAAGAACAGCTAAAATCCAATAAGTTAATATAACTTATCTGTCAAACTTTTTTGTTTCATTCATATTAGTATTTTCACACTTGAATTTTGAATGTAATATATTCAAATTTCAGCGATTTGAATAAAATTAAGTTTTTCTTATCATTATTGACACAGATATAAAACGAAAGAAGCAAATACCATCATGACTTTGAAATTTTTCATTTCAAAATGTTGGAAAATGTTATTTTTAAAAAAATGCGACATTTTAAAATGTTATTTTTTAAAAAAATGTGTAATTTTGAAATGTTATTTTTAAAAAAATGTGAAATTTTGAAATGTTATTTTTAAAGGCTTAAGAAGATTAAGATTATATAGAATACGAAACGTGAGAAAGAAACTGAGTCTAGTAAATGGCCATATTATTCAAAACTTCAAAGCCAAATAGTGATGGAAAAAAAGCTGATTCCAAAATTATAGCCACAATTTAGAGTATAAATATGAATACTTTTTTTTTTTGACAGAAGATATTAAAAACGCCAATCAAAAGTAATTCCAAGTAAAAAGTTTTCTCTTGAAGAAAATTCTCACTATCCTATTCTTCTCAATCCTTGAAAATAATCTGAAGTATTTGTATACGAATTCTGTTAATTTAAAATTACTTGGTTTATGGATTCAGACGAATAGATAACTCCTCATTTTAAGTTCTAAATTCAACAGAAATTGTAATAACTCCTTGAACTTTTATTTTAAAACCACCCACAAGGTATTTTTTTTTCATGAATGAATAATCTGCATAAATTTAGTTTTTTGCAAAACGTTAACTTTTGAAACTATGTGCTTAGCGAAGATATAATCGTCTTAAATAATCGCATAAATTGTCAATGGGGGGATAGTAATAAATCTAGTAAGATATTTATGTTTTTTTTAAAAATACTTTCTTTGATATTATATAAAACCAGTCGGAGTGGTCTCCCCAAAAGTTTCTCGCACATTCTCTAACAAATTTGCTGTGCCAGAAAACACCTTACATGACACTGATAATATATACTAGTTTATATTTATTTATATATATATTTGCATGAACTGGCATTAATTTTTTGCATAGCACTTTTACTGAATATATCATACTATCCTTGGCGGATTATTTGGCTATTAATCCCTTATTTGCGTCAAAAGTAGAATGAATACTGAGTTTTTAGGTATATTTTGCTCAACCGATTAAAACAAAATTGCTCACAAAATTGCGATACAATTCACAGTTTCATGAAGATACAATACTAGATATGTTATATTTCAGTCATTACGTTTTTGAATTAATGTGATTACATGTTTCTGGAAGTACAGACCGGAAGACAGTCAAGTATGTAGTTGGATTTGACTCAAAATTTAACATCTACGTTATAGGTGTTAAATCTGTACACTAAATTTTACCTCTCTTCTTTTTATAATTATCGTGTTAATTTATTTCCGAACAGTTGGAGAGACAGTCTTCCTGTGAGCAGGTTTTACACAAAATTCGTTAGAAATCTTAAAAGTTGGTGTATAATTTGAATACAAAATATCATGAGTGCAGCTCGAAGCATTTGTGAGTTATTTTTGTCACAAACAGACATTTTTCAAAAATGTCTTTTTCAAACTCAGAGAAGTCTAAAACACAGAGATTCGTCAAAAACTCGTGTGTGAATTTTTTTGACAATTACTACATTTTCTCTATATTTCTTGTTGCATACAGCCGACCACCCTGCCACCACTGAACGTAGCAGTATCGACAGGATTTGTTGTGGCCGACTGCTGAATAAGTATTGTCCAACCTTACAGTCAAAACTAGCTAGCATTCCTTTCGAGGTAGTAAATAGACGTTTTCCTCCCCATCTGCACTCTCTCAAACAGTTGGAATGAAACTATCAATCTTTAACATCATATCCTTCAGGGTTTTGAGATTACCTGGTACCATCAGTACTGTACTTAAATCCTAATTGACTACATTTTCTCTATACTATGTATAGAAGAAGTAAAAATATAGCTGTTTAATTTAACTGTTTTTTTCCTTTGTTTATGTAATAAAATATTTTTTAATTTTGTCAATATGCCTTCAACTTAGTAAGAGATTTAAATTATGAAGTTCTAAACATAACCTGTTACAAATTTTAAAAAATTGTTTTTATTATTGTTATTGCTTACTTCAAATAAATATTGCAAAACAAGACTTTTTTATGGTTTAGAAAAAAAAACCCTCCAATTATAAGAAATAAAGCATGCCAAAGAACCATTAGCTTCTCTTTTCATGGACATGCGCGCGTCCTCCTTGAAATGCTTTGCATTTTCCTGTTACACACCCATCCTTTGAAAACTCGATGCCGTAAACATGATTCATGCAATGCTGCATTTCATCTGACTTCTATGTGTCCTTCAGCAAGAAGAAGAGTTATGACATTTAGTTGACATTCGGCGAAAGCTTCGATCGTAACGGATACGTTTGCATATTTGCTTTGAACGTTGGTTAACTGAAATTTTTTACCTTTCAGCGTAAAAAGTACCTCCGAGATTGAAATATATTACGAGAAATATTAAATTTAAATATCGTCTATTCATTCTTATCTTTTCATCATCACTTGATTTCTTGTAGTTTATTTTAATACAATATAGTCGACAATTGTTAAGTATATTTTTAGAATAGAATAAAAGACGATGAAGGGCTTACATGTGTTTTATAAAATAAATTAGCTTAAAGAATAGCATTCAAATTTCAAATAGTCCGAGTGAAAATTGATCCTATGTAAAGTGTCCAGTCAGTTATTAAATTTACATTGCGCATTTGGAAACATGTAATTCGTTATTCCTTTAATAATCTCATTGATTCTCCATTTTAATTTATAATAAGTAATGGAAGCTTATAAGCCTATAATATCAATAATTATTTGGGTTTCTAGTATATCCACAACAAAGGAATACGGATCTCAGCAATTGGGTATCCTTGATGACAGATCAGATCTATCATTAGTTTTTGAGTAGAATCATTACTTCTACTACAACATAATAAAATCCTATATAAAATCTATACAATATATAAAAAAGGCTAATAAATAATCAGCCAATAAATATAAATAATGTTGATAAATAATCTGCCAAAAAGGCGCATTAAATTCAACAGCCAATATATCACCATGAAACAGCAACAAAACATCGTTCGTTTCACATCAGACTGACTTGAGGAGGAGTATTGTAGTGGAAGATTAATAAACGAGGTAACATCCTCAAAACTGAGTGGTCACTTTTGCCTTGTGGTCAAGTTATTGTCTACGAACCTAAAAATTGAGATTTCGATCTTCGCGATCAACAACAGCAACAAGAGCTTTCCTAGAAAACACATGCTTTTGGACAGAATTTTTTTTTATTATGTTGCTATTGAAGAATTGATTTTGCACATCAACTAATGATAGACCCGATAGGTCATAACAAGGACCATCGCACTATGTTGTGTATAGACTAGAAACCCCAATAACTCAACAATATTATAAGCTTTCATAGCAAACACATGCGGAAAGGAAAAGGATCTTATTATGTTTAATTGAAGCATTGATTCTACTCAAATACTAATGATACACTCAGTTTCTCTGTCCATCTGCATTGTGGATGGACCAGAAATCCAAATAAATTATTAATGTCATAAATTTTCATAGAAAACACATGCCGAAATAAAGGATTTTATTATGCTGTAGCAGAAGTATGATGCCGGCGTACTGGCATAGGGATAGCGTGTCTTCCCCGAGATGTGGGAGTCCCGGGTTCGATTCCCGGTTCGGGCATGGTTGTTCTGTGTTCTATCTTTGAGATGTATGAATGTGCTCCCCTGTAAAAAAGGGCTGTGCAAGCGATTGTGTGTTTTTCCTTCATGTGAACTAGAAATCAGACCTCTCTTTCTGGGTGCTCAGGGATCTTTACCCTTAGAAGCTACTGCACTTCCTTTCCGTGGAAATACGGACACGATATCAGCAGCAGCATCAGAAGTAATGATTCCACTCAACAACTAATGGTAGATCTGATATGTCATCAAGGGAGTTCGGTCCATTTTACGTTGTTATGGATGGATTAGAAACTCAAAGAGTAATTATTTTTTAGGTTCTAGACATATTCTCTTCCCGAATACATAGACTTCAGAAAAATGCCATGATTTTAGAAGTAAAGTTAGATTAATGTCCAATTGTAAAAGAGCATTAGTTTGTTGCATTATGGTCAGTCCCTGGTTATCTAAATTTCCAAACATACTAATAGAAAAATATTGCGCCATTCAGCTTTAAATTTAAGACTGCTACAAGAATAACGGTAGACTTTGGAGTGATTACGGATTTTATGTCTAATTCTGAAAGAGCACTAGCAATATCGCCAGCCTCTAGCATTCTAAATTTCCTGACTTTCTAAAGGAAAAATTTTTGCTATTTGACTTCAGATTTATAATGCTCCAAGAATATAAGGTAGATTTTGAAGACATTCGGTCATGCGAAGCCAAGCCTGGAAATTTTAGAAGGGAAGCCCGTTTGTGGAACTTTTCTTTATTTTTGTACTTCAAGAATTTTCCATTTTTATGAAATAAGATTAATGGAATAATTAATAATACTGATACAACATTTTTCTTAATGTTCTGACATTTACACAAGGTTATGCATTCGTAAAAACATTTTCAAGGTCAAATAGATTCGCGGCGTCTTTTTGAAATTTTTTTCTGCATACACACTTGAATCACCTCTGATATCAAGCGGAGACAGCATTTTCGGTATACACTCTCACCTGCAGCACTAAAAACAATAATAAAAAAACGCCTTTAAATTATCAGCGCCAGTGGATAAAGCGTATGTAATTGCAGCGGCAAGGCACCGAACTGGTTGAGTTAGGTGAGGAGAATTGCGGTCTTGCTAGGGCCGAGATATGCGGGATGGAAAGTCAGAGGCGTGGCATTTCCTTTCGTGAAGAAGCCACAGAACTCTGTCAAGGCCACACGTGCTCCAGCGCCTCTTCGCGCTAGCATCATTACCACTTTTTTGTGAGGGCCGGGGCGAGAAAGAGCCTGAGCATGGATATCCGGCAATTTTAGTAATACGAAATTCCGGTCTGAACGGTAGGGACGCAAAACTGCAGCTCAGAGACCACCCCCTTCCTTTTCAGAACTGACCCTCATGATCCAAGAAAGATATGTTTCTGAGAGAGCCTTAGGGGAAGATGATGCAAACTTCTGTGGTCGAAAAGGAAATGCGTATCTTCTTATTCTTGATTTGTTATTTCTTTTTCTTTTTTTTTATAGCAGCAATCGCACCCACTCCTAATCGAATGCAGAATGTTTCCAAGAAACCTACTGTTTGCTTATATTTTATCGTGATGTAAATTTTTAAAAAAAGTTTTGATGAATCTGGAAAAATAATAGTGTTTACACTAATGTTTCGTAAGATTCTTTTCTAGTTTAATTGAAGTCATTGCCACGATCTTTATAAACTTCAATGGCCTCGTGATACTATCTTGTTTTTTGGGGGGGGATCAAAAGATTATCGGTTTTGAGATAAATTTCGTGAAAAACCAGTCATGTGTATCGGAGAGGATTGACTAAAGTCAGATCTTTAATGATTGATTTTAAATTTTATTTTTCACACAGTTCTATGTTATTTTTTGAATAGCAATTAAATGATTTTGTATGCATAAACTCTTACTTGCAAACTTTTTTTTACTTACATATGGCCATTTGAGGGCATTGTAAAAAATAGGTAAGGTTATATCACTGCGGAGCTAATACAAGCCTGGTGAGTAATAAATCCATTGAAAGTTTTGCTAATGAAGTGTAAGAATCTGGAGAGAATGACTGAGATCTAATCTTTACCTTCAGTCTGTGTACATGCCGTCTGTCCAACTGGGCATTCTTGGCCACTTCATGCCACTGCACTGTTGATGCAAAAAATCATTGACTGGAATGTTGATCCAAACAGTCTTCTATTTCCATTTTTATATCACCTGTTGAATTAGATACTAACTGAATATAGGTGATGAGGCAAAGGTTTGGGATGATATAGAGGCGAATGGGAACTTGGGATGCATTCTAGCCAGGCTAGTATACATCCCAAGTAATGATTATACATAATGTATTCTGACGAGGGCTAGACAAAAACTTTCATGCGTGATCGAACTAAATGGGTAAGAAAAAGAATTAAATGCCGTGACTTGGAGAAAACAGTATAAGAAGTCCATTCCAAAACAACATTTTTACATTTAAAAAACGAGATATTAATCAAACTAAGCTGTATAATCTTGGCTACCTGGTTGTGAATCTTAGATCCATTCTCATTTTAATGAAAAATTTACAACATATACATGCTTGATCAAAATGTTTGTATACAGACTTAAATTTCAAACTGCCCATTCAAACAACTCTTTTCTTTTGTTATTGGAAATTTGAGCATTTTGAGATCTTAAGCATTGTACATTAAAATGATCTTATATGTATATTAATTCAATAAGAAATATATGGCATATAAAGAAAGGAGGAAAAAGGTTCCTGATATTTGTATTGACTTCCCACTCTCCCCCAGAGTTCAATACAGCACTGATGTGATCTAATCGATGCAGAATCTCTGGGAGCATAAATCTATGAAAATCAGTGTTTTCCCAATTTAATATTATTAATAAAAAATTATAATCAATGTTTATTAAAATGGAGTGTCAAATTACTTGAACTGTATTGTCGCTACGTTACATTTTTTCTCTTTTTAGCCCGTTACCCTTATAGATACCAAAAAAAAAATTTAGATATTGTATTTTTGACGAACAAATTATAGAATGAAAGAAAGATATTGAGTGGATATATGTTTGTAAAAATCAAACAAGCGAAAATAGAGTAAGCTATTAATAAGTAACAATCATTCAATTGAACCATTGATCAATTTATTAATTGATCATTGATATTGACTGGAAAATCAATGACTGATCAATTGACTGGAGAGTCACTGATAAATAGCGATATTAAATTTGTAATTCTCTAATGCATTATTTTTTTTACCATATTAAAGCACTTCAACTAAAAAGGTTATTAACATTTTTATTGACCAGCTGTTTATGTTAGATTAATATAAGCTATGATGTTTAGCTACATATTTAGTTTATTTTATATTCCTGTCTGTTTAGTTTGTTAACCTTATATAATCAATGTTGATATTGAGAATATAATATTGTATGTAGATCTTGAGGAAGATGTGTGAGTTATCATTCCGATTTTTTAATTCCAACAACTCCCTAATTTAAACCTATTAACAGAAAATAGCATATTGGACTCGTGCATAAAATTATAAAGTTTTTGATGTGTGATATACAATCAAAGCAATTATTGATTTGTAAGACAAATATTTTTTACAAGTATTATTTAAATAATTTAGACTTTTTTATAGGCTTATATTTTTTGTAACTAAATATACATATCCAAGTAAGATTTCACACCCAATTAAAAAGTTAAATAAATTCGTACCGAGGGTTACCATATGGTCAGGAGCAACATTTAAAACCCCAAATAAACCTGCAATGTCTGCTTATTAGGTGTCTTGCCATCAGTTGAAGCTTATAAACGCTAACGTACTTTTATTGAAATTATAATTTTCTAAGTTAGGCATGCTGGGAACATAAATTTCTCACGAAAAGAACACGACTGAGGTAACGACCTTGTCAACATGACGAATCTCATTCGAATTCTCCATGAGGAACGATGCTATTTTACGGTGGGGGGGGGGAGCAACATAGCACCCTCCCCCGATGCTATCATATTTTTGAACATCTGGACATCAGAAGCAGATGCTTGTGTCAAGGCCGTTAGGAAAGGTATAGGAAACTCTTTGCATGGCAATCATAAGGTAAAGCAATATTGATCTCAAAATTTGCCTTAACGTTAGTAGTAAAACTTGTTTTAAACTAAAGAATCTGATTTCATTTCGATGGAAAATTGCCAACCTATTTAATATTTGATTACATGTGCTGCTATTGCTTCATTAATTGATTTCAATAATTAATGATATAAATAAGCTTCCAAATACGAGTTAAAGGGCAAAAAAAGTATTCTCAATTTCATGACGTAATCGTGAAGGAAAGTTGGAATTAGTGCTAAAAATAAGTTTGCCATTAGGTCTAGAGTTTTTCTCGAAATTTACTACACATAAATAAATGAAATTCTCATTTTAAATTTAAGATGCCTTTTTCATTTTACTATAATTGTTTTTTGATAAGTTTTGGACTGATTTTTAAAAAAATTGTCATTGTAATCATTCTGAAGTTCGAAGGTTTTTTTTTTATTATTATTTTCACACAAATAAAAAGTTGTAAAAAAGAATTTAAAAAAATTATTCATAAAAATATATCATTTCAATATATATATTAGTATACATGATGTGTATGTCATTAAAAAATGGTGTTCCAATGAGCAATAGTTTCTGATAGAAAGCGCATTGCTTGTCAAAAAAAAAAATCCCATTTTAGGGAAAACAGAAAAACATATTTCAATAAAAATATAATAGACTTAACGAAATATCAACGAAATATTTCAGCTTCTTAAATTACATGCTCAACAATTTTTTAGTGTCGGCATTATTTCTTATTTAATTACTTAGGTTGTAAATTTGAATAATAATTCAGATGTTTGTTTATCGAAATGCATTCTTAACTTTTAATAATAACTTCCAGATTTTATGTTTTATTTCTCTCAAAATTTCTATATTTTGACAGTGTCTTTAATACATGGTAATATGGCATGATAGGCGTCAAAAGAAAAAAATTCGAGTTCTTTGGAATTCAGTATTTTATCTTTTTTTTTATGCTGTCTATTGAAATTTTGAAAATTAATCAGCAGGCATTAGTATAATCCTTTAAAGGTTGGTCCCATATCTTCCAATAAAATAATAGAGAAGTATATTTATGAAGATTGCCTTACTGTTCCACCTTTTTAAGTATGCATAATGTATTTTCTTTTATGGTGATTATATTTTTTTCCTTGTTTCGATATGACTTAAAGTTAAATTTTTGATATTTTTAATAATAGAAGGGGTTAAAACAAGACGTTTTCAGAAGAATAAAAATTCAAAATTCAAAAACCTTAATTTGTCGCTTTTTGGAAATGTTGAGGCTTTGATATCTTTTAAAAGTATCTTATTTTTAAGAAGGAATTAATTTAAATTTAAATGGTTGACCTGTAAGTAAGGGATTAATTTACGTATGTTATATTCTTACATAATATATACTAAAGTAATTTATTAGGATTAAAATTAATTATTGTTGCTTTTCTAGATACAGTAATAGTTTACGTGATAGTGAAGATTGTTCCTTGGTTAAATAACTTGATCACACAGATTGTCTTTTCTGGGGTTTATTAGATAACATAGCAATTAAAGGCACTAGGATACTCCATAGTATAGTGGGTCTAGAAAACTGCATTATGGTTTTATTTCGGAAGAGAGAGAACCAAGATCACACTCCAAGGGTCAGATTCGTTTCTGAAAAAAAATATGTAAACCAGCAGCGACAGTGAGACCACGTGATGTTTACATGATTGATGGACAGCTCCACCCAGGAAGATCACGTGGTTCTCAGAATTCTTAACATATACTTACATGCCCAATATTTTATAAACTCATAGTAATGTACTTCATACCCAAAACGCAAAAATAAAAGTGACTACAAGCAAATATTTGAGAATTATAAAATAAATTATAAATTATAAATTGAGAATTTATTACACAGTATTATAAAAAAATTGAGAATTTATTACACTTTTCGGTTTATTCAGTTCCTTTGCCATATCATTTCTTAAATTGTCTAATCATTAGCTAACAAAATGAACACATATTTTTTTCACTGTAAATGTTCATTTTGTTAGAATTTATTTCAAGAAAATAATCTAAAAAGAAATAAATGTATAAATTTTTATATCATATTTAAACCATAAATTTTTCTTTTTCCTTCAATTTTTCTTCTGACTTGAGCAGTTGCCTTATAATTTTTCTTTTAATTTTGCATGTGTACATAGTCATCGAATACTATATAAATTCGATGCAAACGAGTAATTTAAAATTATCATTATCATTTCCATGTACGAACAATGAAATATTTGTAAGTAAGTTTACTTACAAATATGACAATATACAAATAGTACAAAAAATACAAATATTACAAAATGTTGTTTGAAGTAAATTTACATGCCCATAAATCGAATGAAATGAGAAATTTCCACAATGGTAAAGCAATAGTCGCATGATTTTTTCGTTTTTCTGATGAATGATAAATTTAAAAACTTAGTGCTCTAAGCAGTAATGTGAATTTATTTTTAAAAACTAGAAAATATTTGCTTTTAAATAAATTTGTATTATTAAATTTGCAATATTTTATGAAAATTTTTTATGCATCTTTATTCTTAAACATCTTTGTAATCAAACCCTTGGTAAATATTTACTCTCTTAAATGCAAGGACTTTAATCTTTAATAAATAAAATACAAATGCAACCGAAAAAGGACTTAGTTAACGTGGGAAATAAAAATATCGCATAAAATTTTTTTACACTTTCCAAAACATAAATAATTGAACAAAAACAAAACATATCGATGTTTTTCTACACTTTTCTGAAAAATTGTTCCTTGAGTTCTACTAAGAATATAATGTTTCAAACATAAATAATACATCTTATTACATTACAATACATGAAACAGTTATTTTTAGCATTTAAACATGAAGGGACATTATATTTGCAGCTGTGTGATACCCTTACCTAGTGAAGTTTTATACCTCAATCTGTTTGAAAATATAGTCCAATGACCAATGTCTTTTCGTACATTCGTTGTCGGCAAAGAATATTACCCTCTAGAATTAGTTAACTTATGTAGAACAGATTTTGCATAATGATGCCTTTTTACATCACAAAAATAAAGCTACATTTCCTAGCATAAATTTATGAATATATGCAAAAATATAGATATTATTAATTACTCTTACCAATTTCTATCCGGAAACAATTTTTCATGTATATTTTTGTTACTTTTTATATAAATAATAGTAATTCATAACACCCGCCTAAATGAATTGTGTCAGATAACGAGCCAACAAGGGAAATTGATAAAAATATATTCTTGTAGCCATCAGTAACGATGAAATAATTTTAGTAAAATTAAGAAAAACATTACGCAAAAAGGTGCTACATAACGAGGTATGAAGGTTTTAACATACGATGCAAGTCTACATCGATATGCACTTAACACTTTCAACGCTAACGACGAGATATCTCGCCTTTCAGGTACTTCCAAATACAGGTTTCTGTGGGCTAAAATTTGTTTCTTATGATAGCTTAGGGCCGCGGTGGCCTGGTGGTAAGGTCTCGGCTTCGGAACCGGAGGGTTTCAGGTTCGAGACTGGATTCCACCGAAGATCCGTCGTGTGAGGGGGTCTCTTGCACGTTAAATCTGTCAGGCCAAACGTCCTCCCGCTGGTGTGGTGTGGTGTGGAGAGGGGGGTGCCACTTCAGGTGTCGTCCTCGTCATCTGACCGTGGTTCAAAATTACGAGGTCCGTCCCAAAATAGCCCTCGTGTTGCTTTAAAACGGGACGTTAATATAACTAAACTAAATTTATGATAGCTTAAATAGGTTGAACATTCTAATACGAATCTAAAGAATAATAATACAAATATCAATTTTTCCGGCTGTTGTTTTTTAAACAAAAAAAAAAGTAAATGTAAAGAATACCTTTACTTTTTTTTGTTTAAAAAACAACAGCCGGAAAAATTGATATTTGTATTATCATGATTTTTATCTAATTCATCCTTAGCGATCAATGTGTTATAGGTAAAACGATGCTTTAATATAGTTTCTTTCTCAAATATCTAAAATAACTATGCTTAACTAACTATAACTATGTTATACATACTGAATAAACGAAATCAAAATTTATGTATTTATGCTATTTTTAAAAAGAAAGAAAATTCAATTTGTGAACATAATTATTCAAAATCACAACAAGTGACAGGGATGAATTTTGTTATGCGAATTTTATACCATAATCGTAGATAAATTTTAAAGGTGGTATAAAATTTGTTAAATGAGCAGTGATCTATTTTTCCTTCCGTTTGATAATACGATAACTAAAAAATATTTATCATCAGGATTATGAATATATATCAAATTTTGGATCATGTCTTTTACAGAATTGGTTATTAACTTTAACTATTCGTATATCTATGAAATCGTTGATTCAAAAAGGTTTTGAGCTACAAAAATGAGATTTGGAAAGCGATTTTGTCTCTGTATGAAATATTGAGTCCAATCTAGCAAAGCGAAGATACCAAAATGCACATTTGAAGCTGATATTTTACTTACTTGTACTACGAAATGCTCTTTGGCACATTTAATGCTACGAAACACTACGTGTGTCAAAAAGCATACTTGGCAACTATATTACGACACTTTAAAAAATTAGCCATGTCATTGCTGGATGCATACTTTAACATTGGTATCTGAGAGAATGAGATCTTTTTTTTTTTTCTTTTTTGTAAAATTATTAATAAAATTCTATCCATGCCTTGTTCAAAGTCGAATCTAATTGAATTGCAAAAGCGGGATCGAACATGAGAAAAATGCTTGGGAGTCCAAGGTCCTAAACAGTATTCCCTCAGCGATACACAAAAGCAGTTCATGTATAGTCAGTTGTCAACGTTCATTTATAAAATGGTTTATTTTGTGTGTGTGCTGTAATCGCATTTTTTCGGGAAAGACACCTATATATATATAAAAATTTATAAAGGGAAATGCTATCTAAACATAGAATTTTATCCACATTGGTAGAGCCATTTCTGAGCTACACGAAATAAATAAATTGTTATATATACAGCAATTTCTCGTTTAAAGTTATAAGAAACGCAAAATAGGTCATATTACATGAATATAATATTAGAAGATAAGGAAAGGAGAAAATATTCCCATTATTTTATTAAAGTATATATAATATATATTAGGCTTGTTGCTTGTTACAAACCGTGAATTTGAAACGTTTAAATCATTGACAGTTTATTGTCAACAATTCCTGTCAATTAAATGTTGTTTTTCCCCTCAATATTTTTAAACTCTATATTTAGTATGGAAGGGGATAACACCCAACATTAACCCAAATTATTAGAATTTCTCGTCCCATAGATTCAACAAGGACGATGAATCGACGCAGCTTCCTTAAATAACTAGATAAACACGAAATCTGTAGGAAGGTGGAACTACATCACAAACAAAGCATTATTGTACTGCACAAAATTTAAGACTCCATTAAATTGGGTATATATGGGAGAAGAGTTAGGTCCCTTCCATGTATATCACAGTTAAAGCCTTTGCAAGACAAGATTTAATGAACTATTTTAGTCTCAATTACAGAGGCATTACCAAAACCAATGAAATATCATAACTCTTCCAGTACTGTTGGCATCATGGACTTCGTTGACAGTTCTAGGTCTAAATTTAGAGCAGGCGAACTTGGGTCACGAGAAACATAATTGTGGTCGAAAAGTTTCGACTAAAAATAAAGTGGCCATTTCTGAACGGGATGGAATAAAGTTCCTCTTTCTAAGACAGTAATGTTCAATTTTTTTAATAGTCGAAGATTAAGAAGGAATCCTTGAAAGGCAAGGAAGGAAGCTAGTATTCAGATATAGGTCCCTGATTACATAGTACTTATAACTGATATCTGAAAATAATCTTGATTAGATTTTCAAGGACTTTTAATGCAGTTAATTACATGTTGTTGTTTTATGATGTGCCACTTAGAGCTTCATTTAAGTGAAACATTCTGTTTTGGAACGATTGTTTTAATTTACTGCAGGAAACGTGTCATATCAAAATTTGTCCAATGGTGTTAATGTTACTAGTAAAATGTGCAATGCTGAAATGTTTGAGATATAATTCAGTGAATGTTTGAAATGTGTACCTTCTCCGCTTATTAATTGATATAATTCTAGTAAATATCGTTTAGGTGGTCTTGATTATACCAGAAACAGAACATTCTTATTGTATCAAGTATTATGTAGAATACCTGCTTTTTTCTATTTGAGAATAATTATTAAGGTTTAAATTAAATTATATAAATAGTTTAAAAGCTGAAAATAATACTTTAAGACAAGAAATAAAGATGTCAGAATTAAGAATTATATTAATGATCTTTTAACTTTAATACTATTCAGTAACAAAAAGTATTAAAATAATAGTTGCAAACTAAAAAGAGAAAAATTAATATTTTACTAATTTTAGTTCAGGGATTAATTTACTTAAAAAATTTATCCAAAAATTCATTTTTTTAAACAGTTACTACTCTGTAATGAATTAAGTACTTAATTTTGATAAAGTAAATGGTTAGTCTTTCTTTCAACAAACATAAAATAACTGAGAAAAGTGTAGTAAAAGAAGTTCTTTATCTTACAACATATGAATTAACTAAAGTTTCTTAATATTACAACCTATGAAATCGTTAAATTGCCGATATTGCCAAAATGTAATTGATTTTAAAATTTAAACTTTAATTCATATTTTTATAGTCACCGTTTTTCTTTCACCAACTTTATAATCTATTGCCATAATGTCATTATTTTTTGGAATACTTCTAGATATTTCTGGATTGTTTTGTTACCACGTGTAAAAAAATCTACTCTTGAAAATGAGTTTCGTATTTCTGTTTAACTAATGGGAGGAAAAAATGTCTACTTATTGAATTAAAAAAAGAATAGACAATGGAATGAAATAAATTCACCAAAAAACAGATTATTTAATACTTTCATTAGAGTGATAAGCAGTTAATAATTTTTTAAATTAATTATTTTATGTTTCAGTCTTTAAATTCTAATTGGTTATAATACATATTATGAAATTTTAAAATCAATATTTCTCAAATTCAGTAATAGTTGCATCATTGTCGGAGAATCAGAATGAATAAAATTTATCGATAAAATTATAATGTAGAAAAATATTTAGAAAGCATATTATCACCGAGAATCCCCAAGTCAACGAAATTTCAAACCTTTATTACAACAGGAAGTGTGTGCAGTTTCTTTCCAGTTATGCAAACATGAAACAACTGAAGCTAAATAAAAATGCATACAAAAACTATAATTTCAAATGAGATGCTTGATGAAAGAAGTGAAAAAAGGCTTATAAAATCTATTACAGCGCATATTATTGCTGCATTTCATAATTTTTAAATTCCACGTTATAAGAAATGCCTAGTTTTTATATTAAAAAAAATCCTTCCTTAAATATAAGAAATTTCTTTATAGGTAAGAAAATCTACTGATGTTTTAAAAAAATATCTGAAAATTTTGGAATTGGAACTTTTTATATATTTAGGAATTAATTTGGTTTGAAGGGGAAGAAGACTTATTTGCTATTTCACATTTTTCATACTGCATATTGCACGGAAACAGTATTTATGTCAAATTAATTCTTTAATTTTATAAAATTCTTTCAATACAGTAGAGTATTATTTTTTTTCTCACTATTTGCAATCAGTTTAATACATGGATTTTCCCCCCCAAAACTAGTTTTTTAGCATGCATATGCAAAATAAATAACTAAATGATAATAATGTTGATTATATATGTAATTATATAAGGAAATAATGTAGATTATAAGTACGTAGAATATTGGATGCACAATGCAGTAATTTTTTAACATGATTTAATCTTGTTGAAATTTCCATATTTCATTATTACGCAACCTATTAGAATCAAAAGCTTTTATAATGATCGCCAATTAAAACGCTAAAACTTTGTCTTGAATTAAGTGCCATACGAGATGAGGATTCACTAATTTATTATCTAGATTGTAATCTGATTTAAATAAATTAAAAATATCTTTCCTTTTTTTCCAAGCTTTATAGTATATATACAAACATGTATATATACTGTATAGTGCTGTACAGTATATATACAAACATGTATATATACTGTATAGTACTGTACAGTATATATACAATATACAAACATGTCAATATCTGGATCATCAAAATATCTCTGAAAATATGTGAATCATATGTATATATACATTGAAAAAAAATTAGTTTTTATACTTTCAGAATTTTCTTAAAAATTCAATGGACTTTTGTTTTATAATATCTTAAGGTCAAAGAAAAGTCAAGGAGACAAAACGCAGCATTAAATGGTAGGGGAGAAGGGGAATTTTTATTTTCCAGCAGAAAAGAGAAGCTTCCCCATAATGAGCCGAAACTCTCCAATTATTCTCTTGGGCGACCGGTTCGTCGGTTCAATCGAACGGAAAACGAAACGAACGGCATCGGAGCGGCAGCTGCAGACCCTTTCGAGGGCCTCCCGTAAACAACACCCACTCCCTGCTGCACCGCTCTTCTTTTTTTTTTCTTTTCTTTTCATTCCCATTCATTTTTTTTTTCTCTTTTTCTCCCTCGATTTGCCCTTCACCTCTGTGTGTGCTGTTGCCGACCGAAAAAATGAAACGAGAGGCTGAAATTTGGTTTCGGTTCGATTCGCGAAAAATTTATGATTGTGGCCATTCATGGAAGCTCCTTTGTAACAATTGTTCTTCACTCTCTTCCCCTTCACTTTTTTTTTATTTCTCTTTCCTTTTGGTAAATAGGGCTAAAAAAATGAATCATGATTGTATGCAGTTGTGGTTGAAACCTTCAATTGCCCAACTAATTGCTTATAATAAAATAATCATCTGGAAAAAAAGACAAGAATAAATTATTTTCTGTCGTGATTTTGCAAGAATGTCTGTTGTAGAACAAAATGTGTATTTTGATACCCTATCATAATGGTTCCATAATTTTTTGGTGTTGTCGGTACTTTTGTTAAAATCGGAATTTTATAGATTGGGCAAGACATTATTGCATCTATGCCACTTTTTAAAATAAAATATGAGAAGGTGAGGAAATGCCATGCCCAGAGTGCCATTTGCAATAACCACTGATGAAAATCAAAGAGGAGATATTGGCATTGCCACTAACTGAGCCAGATTATTCAATGAATAGTTACCAAGAGACCAATGACTTCTCTTAGCCCTATGCAGATTTATAACACCATACAAATTGTTCAGCAAATTTGTGATTACAAAACAATCAATTGCACTCAAAACCCGACATGGTGTAAATACTTTTAATTCCGTTTTTAAACGTGATACATGAAACGTGATACTTAATTATAAATCATTAGTTTTTGCTTTTTAATTTTGTCTAAGGGAAATTTTACCATCGATAATAAACTAACTTTAAGGGCTAACAACCTTCTTCTTGCATACAGCCGACCACCCCGCCACCACTGAATGTAGCAGTATCGACAGGATTTGTTGTGGTCGACTGCTGAGGGCTAACAACCTGTCATGGTAATGAAAGTTTTTAATCGGGCACAAAATATGTACCAAACGGACTGTTCTGAGCGATGTTCAAATCTCTAGATGATCAGGAAGTTAGTTTAAAATCTATGGTAAAATTTTTGCAGGAACGCGGACAGAGAAGAAAGTGAGTTAATAAAAATTCGTTGAAAATAATACAAACATGTTGGAAAAAAAAGTTAAAAAAAGAAAGTGAATCAACCAAGAGTCATAAGATGGAGCTGCATAGAATATAATCTAGGAATATCAAAATTTTCTCAGCTAAATGATACGTCAAAAGATGTAAAGTAACATTTTCTGATTAGTTGAACGGAAATATTCGCCCCTCTGAATTGGCGCTAGCCCAATTGATGCTCAGTTTTTTTCAATTCTTTTACTCAAGTCGCATTTTTTTACCTTAATTTTTTTTCTCTATTTTTGTTTGTTTCTGTTTCGCCGTCATGTTATCCCAATATATAGTTTAATACATACTTATTTTCTGCTATTTAGTGCCAATGATCGAATATATATATTAATCATTTTCTAGAATAACAATTAAAGGATGTCTCCAAATTTATACGAGATTTGAATTTGCTCCCATTTGAACAATAAGGTATTGGTAATCCAATTAAAAAACTATTCGACAGCTGATAGCTTAGAGTTAGTGAAAATGGAGCGTTACACGACAGAACAATGCAAGATTTTTTAAAAAATTTTTAGCTACAAAAACATTTTTTTTCTTTTAAATTGTTTTATTTTTATTGAATCGTAAAATGCACAAGATAGGGTTATGAATGGAATAACATATAGGGCAAATGGCCTCCACAACTTTGCTGGTACATGCGAACTTTTTTGTTCGAAATTTTGCATAAATGTGGTTGAATATCGTTGATGCAGTGTTGAATTTCCTCCTTTAATACATGTATACTTGTGAAATTGTATATATATTTGGTATATATCTTTGATTTCAAATGACCCCATAAAAACATAATGTTGTTAAATCATACGATTGGTCTGACCAGTTCTCCAATTTTCGAACTATGGCGGACACTCATTATTTTCGAACTATTGTAGACGAATAAGAACACCATATTCTATCCACAACGCTCTTCTTTAACTAACCCCATCAGTAGTCAACTGTTTTAAACACTTTACTACACGATTCAAATCTTATGTTACTTTTAATCACAATTAAAAATTTTATATTATATAGTGATAAAGTTACTGCATTTTTTTTTATTTGAATGCCTTTGCGATACATTTTTTGGAACTCTGCTTATTTTTGCACTCATGTGCACCCACTGCCTGAATTTAAATAATTTTTTTCATAAGAATTAGATAATTGTATTCAGATAACATATTGTTTATCTGAATAAATTCATTGACTGATTCAGATATAGTTTTGAATTCGAAACTAAACCTTTTAAAAAAACTATTGCACAACAAATTTTATCAAAAATTATTTGTGGGAATAATTGAGTGAAAATTATTTGCATTGAGAAAATGCAATGTTTTGCTTTTTTCCCCTCTATAATATTTTGTGTAAACAATTCTATCACAAAATACATATTTCGCAAACGATTCCCGATTGCAGAATTACAGCATCAATTTATTAAAGGTTAAAGATTATTCTTACCTACATTTTATGAGGATGAATTCATGTTATTTGTTTTTTAATATTAACGTTATATTTTTGGAGTATAGAGAGAAAAATTCCTCTCATTATGTTTCTCAGTTATGAAATATATATATATATTATATAACTTACTTATACAGCTTATTATATAACTTTTTTTCTCGCAATTATTGTTCTAATTTAATAATCCCACCAATTACGACATAAATATCGAATTCGAGCTGTTTTCGCTATTCTATTTTCATCCTAACAGCAGCTGGATATAATGTTATTGTGAAATAGAAAGTCCTTTCGACAAGAAGGGTTGTTTATCTCTTAGTTGTTTCGAAATGCAGCATATGCCGTTTAACAAAACAAGCATTCGATAAGTATTGCATAACTAGAACGGAATAATAAAGACAAATAACAGTGTATTTTGTGTAACAATCGACCTTTTACGAACTGATAAAGAAATACAGAAGCAGATGATGTCGCAAGAGTTATTCATACTGTGTTATAGAATCTTTAAACATTCTCAGTTTAGTTTTAATATTTGTACGGTACAATATATAAATATAAATAAAAAAATAGCAATTATAAAACTACTCACTCGAATTTATTTTGGAGGTAGAAACTCTGTAAAGATAATAAATAAAAGACACTGAAGTATATTTAACTGATTTTAAGATTTAGTATTAAGGACTATCTTAATCTATCCAATAAATAAATAAAATAAAATAAAATAATAAAATAAATAATAAAAATGGAAGTAATAATAAAATAAAATAAATACTAATAATGAAAATAAAATAAATAATAATAATAAAAGTAATAATAAATAAAATAATTAACATCGAAATATGAAATTGTTTTAGGTTTGATGATTCTCTTTCAATCATTTTTGAAATTAATTATATATTATTTAATTATATAGCAGCAATAAGGTAAGCATAAGCAAGTAACATGATTTTTTAAAAATTCCCTACTACTACTAAGTCAACTAAGAAAATTTTTATTATTTTTTATTTTTAATTAAATAATTATCAAAAAAATATTAAGTATAAAAAGATTATTAATTTTCGAAAAAAATGAACTCACGTTCCTCACCTTCAAGTAAAAAATACTAAAACCCTTGAATTTTATCGATTCAGCTACTGTCTCTTAATTTCAATTTTCAATACAAACCCCTAAAACTTTATTTAAAGTATTAATTAAATTTATTTAATTAATGGATACCTGAAAAAAATTATTAACATCAAGTGTCATCCGCTACAAGTTTAAAAAATGTATTTGAACTTGAGTGGATGAGCAAAAAGTATTTTTTTAACGATTGAAAATTTGAACAAAATATATAAATAAATATATGTAACGACAGTGTGAACTAATAGTAGGAATTGAAAAAAGTGACTTTAATCTCGTCGTATAAATACAGTAAGTAATGGAAGCTATAAAAAGTAATTCTGTAAATTAATTTTTGCAAATATTTGTAACAATTTATTAAGAGAACGAGAAAAATAATTTTAGAAGCAAAATTGGCATAACTCGAATTTTATTTTTTGAATTTTAATACCTATAAAAATATTTTTTGTTCTACAATATGCATCGAGGTTAGTGAGGGAAAAAGTTCTTATTTTTAATTGAAGAACATCATTTTTTAAATTGGAAACACATCAACATAAGAGTTAAATTTTTGCGACATTGTCTTCTAAAGTGACTGAAGGGATTTTTTTATTAAAAACAACAACACTTTAATAAATAAATGTAATTTACATTGTTCTTCAGAAAATTAAATGAACAGCACCAATAGTATCAAATATGATAGAAGATTCTGTACTGACACAATCCAAAATCTCTTGATCTCATAATTCAAATTTTCTGGAATTTGGAACATTTTGAGTGACAATATCACAAGATTATTTTTTTTCATGGTTTATACTTCATTTTCTATACATTTAATTAATTAACTTTTTTGGAAAACCATACACATAGGGGAAATTACTTTTCTCAAAATAAACGATAATATCTTCTTTAATTAGAGGTGTGAAGAGACTTAAACTAAAATAGTTATCAGCTGGGAAAAACAACAACAACAAAAAAACAGAAGTTATGTACCATAGTAGCGTCAGGTGAGAGATAAGAAGATTGCTTATTTGCGCTTAAGCTATTAATTAGAGCTGTTTTTTAGTTGCAATCTGAATTTTGGAAGAAACTAGGGAAATTTAAATAGAAAAGCATATTTACTAGTACAGGAAAGGAAAGTATATTTCTCATTGCAATAGGCATAGTTGATTCATTTCTTGATTGTGAGATTTTTATAACTTTTGAGTTGCTTAAAAATTTTCATAAAATCATCAAGCTTTGCAGTTTTAAGGTCTTTATGTAAAATATCATTTCGGATAAACAGAGAGCATTCATAATGATACGCAATAACTTTGTTTTTGATTGGCTTTAGCAGTAAGTCTTTAAATCAGAATAGAATAACTTATGATAGGTATTCCTAAGTGAAACGGGAGGCAGGATATTTAATAATGAATGGGTTAATGAAGTGAATTTGAACTTCTTTTGTCATGGTTTATGTGGTGTTTAAAGGCGAGTTTATTGTCTAGGATCATCCCAGGATATTTAATTTCTTTTTCAAGTCAGGTAATCTTCAAAGAATATGATTGTCGGGAAAGGTTTCCTTAGCTAGCTTTTTCCTGAACATAAAAGCATGTTGGTTCGACTCCGACTCGACGGACCAGAAAATGGTCTGGTTTAAAAAACAGTTTCCATTAGATAAAATAACGAGGGACCAGTGTTGCCTTTTTCTAAATTATTTATTGACATCACACAAAGCAACACAAAAACATTAATATAGATGATAATAAATTTTGTTATTGTGGGTTTTGATTCATTCTTTAAGTCTGTGTTTGCCCACATCTGCTATTGCCAACATCCGTACGGCGTCTGCCAAAGTTTCTCTTTGTTTGCACTCGTGATCACAACACATTCAGAATTATTAATAATTCTGAACTTATTAACAATCATATTAATAAGAATAAATATTGAACTTACACTTCAGAATAAATAAATTGTGTCATTCATTTCTAATATAAAAATTAAACATCTGTCTCTCTCTCTCTCTCTCTCTATCTATCTATCTATCTATATATATCTATATCTATATATATATATATATATATATATATATATATATATATTCGGACTGCATTTGGTATTTGTGTCTCAGTAATCAAAATTCAAGAGTCAGCTTTTCCAGAATATTTATTTTATACTTTGAGTATCGTATGTAATAAAATTTTATTCATTTTCCACGCAAAAGAAAGTAACTGAATTACTTTTCCGATCCTAATTACATTTTCTATAAAACGAACACATATAGATGTGGTTTTTCAATACCGTCTGGTCGGAAAGAATTATATTTATCTATAATTCTATAAACTTTAGTGACTATCCTTTTGGGAAGCAATACAAAAAGCATATTATATATGAACTCTTTTTTTTTGTTTTAAATTATATGAGAACATGGTGTTGTCTTAGTTTAAGGTTTTTGAAACCTCAAAATGAGTAGAAAAAAATTTTGAGGCATATAGTTTTTTGCTTTTCGCAGAAAGTTATTACATTTGGCGATTTATCGTCGACTAAAGTTACAACTTGATTTCCAAATTATTCATTTTCTGAATTCTTACGAAATGTCTTAGTTAATTTAAGTCATTATCCAGTTTAAACAAGTTTGAAACAATCACTAGATTGTCTGATTACAACACGATGGATTTGTTTCTTCCAAAATCGGTCGAACGCCAAAATTTTGTTTGTCAGCTACAGATGTCGAATAAGAAAGTTTAATATATATATCTATAATAGTGAGAGAAACTTATAGAGATAATCTCAAACCGGTTTTTAAATTGACTAATGACGTAAATTAGTTAAGACAAATAATGCCTTAAAAAATAATAATTTTCTAGCATGATGATTTGAAATTTGCTTTTGTTTAAAAAATGATTCATTTATTCATATATATTATCTTAAAAAATGATTCAGTTCTAGAAATTCCGCTATTCTGAAAAGGCTCTTGTTTCTCAAATACACGATAATAAATGTGAAGATTTGAAAGGCGAATGTGATGCCACTTTTGTTCGCATTCCTCATAATGTCGAGCGACCTTGGGATTAAGAGAACAGCGCCCAGAGCTACAAAACACAATTCGGAGCGAAACGGAAAGAACAACCTGGCCAAGATTAATGACTTCTGGCAAATGGCAAGCTGTCATTACATTTCTCAAAACGTTTGTAGCTCTAAATTGAAATTTATTGCTTTCATTTTGAATCACGCCGTTCTCGTGGATTTTCCAGGTTGTACAACAGCAAGAAAATGCATATCAATCGTTTCGGAGGCGGTGTTGTTGTTGCTAGTATGAGGTTCTCAGACGTATCTGATCGTGCTTAAAACCTTTGAAAGAAACAGAGATAATCTGGGAATGATATTTTTAAAAGAAAAGTATCGAATATTTCCGAATTGCACATAAGTGAGAAAAGCAGAGCATTCTTGGTAAAACACTGCTTTTCGAGAAATGAAGTTTGGAAAAATGGGAGTTAGAAGGGAACCTTTTTTTTTTCTCTCTCTCTCTCAATTCAGCTTAATTCATGTATCCCCAAAATTTTCTCACATATAAAAGGGTTATCAGATTCCCAAAAGAATTCCGTTCGTGCTTAAAAACTTTGAAAGAGACAGAGTTCATATGGAAATGATATTTTTAATTCTGATCGTGCTTGAAACTTTGAAAGAAACAGAGTTCTTGTGGACGGATATTTTTAAAAGAAAAGTATCGAATACTTCCGATTTGCACGTAAGTGAGGAAAGCTAAGAATTTTTGGGAAAATGGTGCTTTTACAAAACTGAAATTTGGAAAACTGGGACGGACAAGAGAATCCTTTTTTTTTTTCCTCTCTCTCTCAATTCAGCTTCAATGGTATCCTCAAAATTTTCTCACATATAAAAGGGCTATCATATTCCCAAAAGTATTCTGATTGTGCTTGAAAACTTTGAAAGAAACGTAATTCATGAGGACGGATATTTTTAAAAGAAAAGTATCGAATATTTTCGAATTGCACATAAGTGAGGAAAGTTAAGCATTTTTGGGTAAATGGTGCTTCTCCAAAACTGAAATTTGGAAAACTGTGAATTACAAGATAATTCTTTTTTTTTTCTTTTTTCGCTGTCAATTCAACTTCAATGGTATTCCCCAAATTTTCTCACATATAAAACGATTATCAGATCCCCAAAAGAATTCTGATCGTGCTTAAAAACTTTGAAAGAAAGTGAGTTCATATGGGAGGGATATTTTTTAAAGAAAATTATCGAATATTTCCAAATTGCACATAAGTGAGGAAAGCTAAGGATTTTTGGAAAAACAGGGCCTTTCGAGAACTGAAGTTCGGAAAACTGAGAGAGACTACATAATCCCTCCCCCCCCCCCAAATTCAGCGGGAAAGGTCTCCCCAAAAATTTTTCACATATAACAGTGTTATTTCCTTCTTCACGAATGAAATTTTGGATGCTAAGAATTCTACGAATATTCAGATTTTTATTTTCTAAGTCCTGTCTTGTGTGTTTCGTTATATAGTAAAGGTAAACAATATGCGCGTTATTTAAAGTGCATTGACGAAATACTACTATTGATCGGGAATCTGGCGTTTTTACAAAAACCAGGATGCAATTCGTGGTGATTTTTTTTTTGATTAATCGCTAGGCTACCGTTAATTCAGAAGTAACAAACAACTGAATATATATTTCGGAGGTCGGTGGATTTTTTTTCGATCCATAGAATTCAAAATTTTACATAGTATGACAATTGTGGTCTTAATATCATACGTCGAATTTCATTTATGCAAATTAATTTTTTTTTACTGTATTTATATTTATATTCAAGTGCAGAAAGCCAATCTTTTTACAGATTTAATACAAAATTTCACACAAATCTGCACTTTACTATGACGCTAATTCTGCGCACCCAAATCCATATTCTTATGTTGCTAGGTTTTTGGATTATCGGGTTTACATATATACAAAAATACAGACTCTTCTGAATCGAGAGGTACGGTTTTTCAGACAGAGTTCTTTTTATGTTATTTGTTTGCAAACTTATATTTTTAGAAAACATTTACTGTAAAAGGCTATGTAATCTTATGATTATTGCTTGTCTAATATGTAATTATATGATCTGGGTTTTTTCTCTCGTATACGATGTATAAAGAATGTATTTTAATCGTGAAAATATTCGAATTTGAGATATGAAAGAATTTCCCTGTTTTAGATTCGTTGAAATCTGAAAACACATTCTGTCATATGTGATTCTACACATGTCTATCTATATGTGACAAACATAGTTAAAGAACGTTTTGAGCCAGACTGATGAAGGACATATAGACTTTATATCATATATGCAGATTTATATCAAATTTTGAATGAAATCCATTAAAAATACCTGTTTGTCCAGCTGTCCGAATATATTTTAAGACGATAACGACAAAAGAAAAGAGTTAAATATATAAAATTCAGTACAGAGATTTAATATCTTCAGTGTAAACACCTGTCAAAGTTTGCATCAAATCCAATAAGGATTTGGCTATCAAAAGACGATAACTCAATCAGGCAATGACTTAAATATATCAAATTTAGTATGTTATTTTGTGATAACAAACGTAGATTTGTTTAAAATGATTTGGAAAAACACCTCTAAAATCGAAATTCACTTTTAGGATACTTTTAACCGCAAGCCAGGGATTTATCACCAAAAACATTTGTCAAGGATAATATGAAGATTCATGTAGACATGATAATTCAAAACCGTATAGTTTAAATATACCAATTGTGCTATGTTATTTTCTGACAAAGTGTAGACTTTTTACAAATTTTTATTTCAGTTGTCTTGGAATAATGCTACTAAACCACAAATTTGATTTTTGGATACGATTAACCGCAAGCCAGGGATTAATCACCAAACTGACACGATAGATTCAATAAAAATGCTAAATTTCTGCCTAACGTCAATATTTCTTAATTACTGTACGACAGTGTCATGAGAAGCCTTTTGTGGCATGAAAATTTTATTAGAGAGTATACGCATAATTTAGCATTTTTACTGAATCTATCGTGTCAGTTTGGCGAGTGTTTTGACGATTAATCCCTGGCATGAGGTTAATCGTATCCGAAATTTAGGAGTAGCCATTCCCTCTGGTTTCGAGATTATTTTCAGCGCTTTTAATTTTCTTAAAAGAGATACAAAAATTAATTCTTTGCTACGAAACAATTTTCATAACAAGAAAGATTTTTTTTCCTTTGCTATATTATATTATGACATAATAATCTGTATAATTTTGTCTAGAAGCATGCAGACATATGTGATACCAGTTGAAAGCCTTCGAGCGTCGGCGTGCAGGCAGTTGTTCAAAAGCGCCGCCAATGATTGGCAGGAGATTAGAAAGCTCTTGTTTCCAAAAACGCGGCTTTAAGGCGAAAACGTTCGGAACAGCCGTTCAGCTTCTATTAAAGCTCCTTTAAATCCTTCGGATCTTTTTCGCGAACAAAAGCGGTTAAATGTTTAAAAACATTTGCGTGAGTTCTGCTTTTTTCTTCGTTAAAGCCAGCAGCTGAAGGTGACAAGAAAAGCTACCGAAAAAAGAAGGAAAAAAAAAAAAAAAACGGGGAAAAAATCCTACCGAACAATTTAGAAATCAAGAGGTCGCTTAACTGTACGTTCGAAAAAGAAACTTGCAACTTTTTTTTTTATAATTTCTGACGCCAGCGAGTCTTCTCTGAAGTGCTGTTGGAGATTAGGTTTGAAGTGAAATCATTTTCAAGGTAATAAAGCTTTTTGTTTACGACAAGAGACGGCTCATCGAAAAAGTAAATAAACAAAAAGTAAACACCCACAAAAAAGAGAATTTCTTTTTTTTTAAAAAAGCGCCATTCGTATTTGTTTATATAAATTTCTTCTAATGGGTTGACGGTATTTTGCTATTCAATTTTTTTTCTGAATTATTGCGGTTTTTGAATCTCTAGTTAGTTTGATAGCTAAGTTTTTTAGCACTATAGAAATATTGTGATAATTATTTGTAACAGATACTTGATAATGTTACCATTTGACCGCAAAATGTATTTAGTGCTTTTCTAAGAACTTCACAAAGAAGTTGAACAACATTAGTGATACACTTCGAAAAATACTGGAAAGATTACAGTGCAGCAAGTCTATGAATTTAGTTATAGCTTTAATATAGCTTTTGTTTTATATAGTTTTTTGTTTACGACAAGAGACGGCTCATCGAAAAAATAAATAAACAAAAAGTAAACACACACAAAAAGAGAATTAAAAAAAAAGCGCCATTCGTATTTATTCATATAAACTTCAACTAATGGGTTGGCGGTATTTAGCTATTCAATTTTTCTCTGAATTATTGCGGTTTTGGAATCTCTATTTATTTTAATAGCTAAGTTTTTTTAGCACTATAAAAATATTGTGATAATTATTTGTAACAGATATTTGATAACGTCACCATTTGACAGCAAAATGCATTCAGTGCTTTTCTAGGAACTTCACAAAGAAACTGAACCACATTAGTGATACACTTCGAAGAATACTGGAAAGATTTCAGTGCAGCAAGTTTATGAATTTAGTTGAACCACAAATTCTTTTTGTTAAGTATTTTGGTCATCACTAGTGTATAAAAACAAACTTTAAAAACGTACTTTTATTAGTATAATATATTTTTGATTTTTTAAAATATTTTTACTTATTTAATTTATAACTCGTTATTATAAATACTACTGGATCATATAAATTATTTCCAATATATTACTAATTGGCGCTATGCACAAAAGAAAGAAATTTTGTTTAGATAAGTTAATAATTAATTTTTTAAAATATAACAATAGAGTTTTAGCGTTTCACGATGTGTGAAAAAATCGATTGTGCAATTCTATCTATAATAAAATATGAAAAAATCAAGTTAAACGAATGTGCGTTAAGAATTATATTAATCAAGGGTAAGAAAAATTCCAAGGTGAAATATAAATAGAACTGATATAAGAAATTTTTTCAAGCGAATTGAAATTGGGTAATCCGGTAATTTTTAAAATACAAACTATTTATCATTTGAAAATTAATTTGATCCTTTCTGTTTAATTTTTATCATTTGATTATGATTTTGAATTATGAATTATCCGTGTGGCTGTGCTGTCAGCTCTTACAGGATTATCAGGTCCCAATAAACAGTGATGTAGGAGGTGGGTGCAAAAAGTACTAGTTCTGAGAAAATGGTTTTAAAAAATGTTGTTTCGAATCTGGTTCTTAGTATAATTAACCTAAATTATAGACCAAATATTGCAAACGGAATTGAATAAAAGAAGAAAGGATATATATCCAAAAAGAAAAAAACCCTTGAAACTGAGACACAACATGCAATATGTCGGTATATTATGTATTTATTCTATATTAAGGGTTATAACACTATGGAAATTAATAATTATTATGGTGATATGTTTTGATATATTTTGATACTTTTTGATATATTTTGAATCTTTATTATCTTTATATTAACTTTATTATTGTAATTATCAATAATAAATTAATTAAATTAAAATTATTGCTTCTACTCACGATTGCACAATAATTTACTTGATAATGAAGATTGTGGTCTGAACGAAATAACCTGAAGACACGTGTTGTCTTTTGAAGAGTTTATTTGTTACATCAACAACATAACCTGTGGCAAGTCTAGAAAATTCCGCATAAAAGTAAGATCACGTGATATTTACTTGATTGGCGACTAGCTCCGTTCAGGAAGACCACGTGGTTCACTGAATTATTAACAATCAACACTTTTTCGAATGAACATTTTTGTGTTGCTTAAGTTACCTTTTTCTTATACTTTTCTCTTTTATTTCTAAATTTTCAATACATTTGCTAAATATTTCATATTAGTGCATTTTTCGTATTATTTTCACATCTGTTAACTATTCAAAGTTTTAATTCGAGGGTCAATATTCATAATTTCCCCAAGAAAAAGTCCAGCAGACGATAAATGCTGAATATTGGCTTAGAAATGTAGACTATTAGAAATTAGAAAATTAGAAATATTATTATTATTATTAATAATTAGAAATATAATTATAATCATTAATAAATTAGAATATTAGAAATGTAGAATAGCATTCCATAAATCTCATTCTGAAACAAACCGCTGAAAATCAATTCAAAAAGCAGCATTCAAACAATGATCATCCCATCTTTTACCATGTTCAAGATTATTTTGATGAACTAATTTTCTTGAAACAAAACAAAACAAAGCAAAACTTTTGTTTCAATGAAACAACAACAACAACAAATATATATATATATATATATATATATATATATATATATAACTCCGCTGAAGTATTTTGTAACGAAAATTTACTTGAAGACATCAACGGAGAAAAGTAAATCCACTGTTTATTACGTGAAGATAAACTAACGCAGAATATACTAAATCGTGAATACAATTTTTTGTAAAAATTAAAGAGTGTTCAACATTTTTTAAATCCTTATTTATAAATAAACCTAAACGTTCATGAACGTTTCTTCAATCTAGCATATTATAAATTATTATATTTCCATAAATAAAACATGTTCTCACTTTTATCTACCTCTATAAATGTAATACAGTTTTTAAATATTCAATATTTGTCACTCATGCACATATTTAAGAATTTTACACTAAAAAATTGAGTTTTTGAATGTCGATGAATTTTCTCAATGTTACAAAAAAAATATATGTGTGGAGTTCGTAAAACGTTCATAATCCGTTTATCCGTTCGTAAACGTACAAATGTTCGTAAAGCGTTTTAATCCATATTTATAAATAGACCTAAACGTTCATGGACGTTT
>JAPMOQ010018920.1:1177372-1188256 GCA_026543055.1 Argiope trifasciata
CGTTTTAATCCATATTTATAAATAGACCTAAACGTTCATGGACGTTTCTTCTTTTCATCATGAGTGTTTCTTCAATTAAACATAATATAAATTATTGTATTTCTATAAATAAAACATGTTCTCACTTTAATCTACCTCTATGAATGTAATATAGTTTTTAAAAATACAATTTTTGTTACTCATGCACATATTTAAGAATTTTACTCTAAAAAACTGCGTTTTTGAATGTCGATGAATTTTCTCAATGTTACAAAGAAAATATTCTGTGTAAAGTTCGTAAAACGTTCATTGATTTTTTTTTTCTTTCGAAATTCAACATTTCTAGCCATTATCTTTTCGCCTTATGTAAATGGTATTCCATGGCTGTCTCCCATCTGTTATAAACGAGCATTCTCTTTCCTCGAATATTTAATAGTTTTTCTTTCTGAAAGCTGCTTAGAAAAATGCTCCCTCTTCTTAGTTTTGTCTAAAATAAAAACCAAAGCAAGGGCCTGAATGGAAAATGTTGAAGTCTTCTTATAATCAATCACTCCTTTGCTATCTATTTGCTGATCCTGACAGTTTGTTGAGAATTGTTCGAATGCCGCTAAGCCTAAACTAAAGATATGACACAGAACAGCTGATATTTTTGTATTATCTTTCATATACTGATACCTCTTGAAATTCTTAGCAGACCATTGAATTCACAAGAAATGTAAGTAGTGCCAAATAATTTTGAAGTATATTTTTAAAAATCATCAGAAATATTTGGACTCCAATACCTTATCAGAACGATTTTCATCTGACACACGCTCACCATTCTTTCAACATTTTAGATCTTTTCATCCATTTTTCCCATACATAGATTTTAAATTCAATTTTTGTAACAGTTTTGTTTTTAACTGAAATTCGATATATATTTCTTTGATATTTGTAACGTTTTCCTTCATCTAAATCAGCTTTTACAATTTTGCGGAATATTTATTGTAAAAATTTGCTTCTCACAGAGTGTAGGTTCTGTTTCAGTATGTTTCAACTTTGGTACCTTCCTATTTTTGCAAGATAAGTTTAAATAATTCTCATGAGGCTATTTAATTAATGCATTATTTCAAGAAGGTCGAAAGTAGGATAAAATGTACCTATAGGATATATATAAAATAAATAAAATATTAAAGATATGACAATCTACAGTTTTAAAACATAAAAAAAAAATTTGCATGATAATTTGAATCGTATATCTGTTCTCAGAAGTCATTACGTTGATTTTAAATTAAAGAAAAAGAATGAACTATCAGAGGAAGAAAGAAAAAAAGACATGCAAAATTAAAAAATATAGCCAGAAATGTAAACAGGAGGACTCCGAGGACACTGTTCTTCAGGCTTGCTGTTCGTTTTCATTTTTAATTATTTAAAATTCAAAATGCTCACTGAAAGCAGGCAAAAGTTATCAATATTGAAATTATGGATCAACTGACGTCTTCATCAGACATTCCATCCTCCTAACAACTGTCCGGAGATTTTCAAGATTTATTCAAAAGTTTCGCTAATCCATTAAATTTGCCAGTAAGTCCATTCATTTCATCATTTCAAAAGTTTCGTCAATCTATATATGCCACAATGGTCATCGTCACTATATTCTGAACTTGAATAATAAGATCTTAGATTATATAACTGACCAATGGCCAGTTGTATAACTGAATGGACACCATGTATCATATATAAATATTGATTTATTGTTGGATGCCAAAGATTTTATTTTTGTGTATTCTCAAAATTAATATGGAGTGATGTACATTTTCCTCTATGAGTTGACTTATTTTTACTTTTTATACCTCTGCTAAACGTTGTATGCTGAATTTTGAATCCCATTGCAATTCGTGATGCAATTTTTTGATGAAATGTGTATAAAAGATTAAATCCTTAACTTAAAACAGACTTTTATTTATTTATTTAGTAACATTTTCCCCATTGCATTATCCGTATGTGAGTTTCTGTGTTTTGAAATTGACTTCAATAATCTTTGATTCGAAACATATGAATAATTTCGTATCGAAATCATCACCCTTGTTCTAAAATATTGCAGATAGTACCCATCACTTGACAACAATAACAACCTAAATAAATATTTACTCTGATTGTGCTAGTTCAATGTCGTGTCATGTAAGCTCTTTAGTTTATTTATTTAACTAATCTAACATTAAATATCTATCAGAAAGAGTCCAGTACAAGTCTTCGACTTTTATTTGACTTACACTCAAGTCAGTATCGTCGTCGTAACACATTTTTTTACTTAAGATACTGATAGATAAGTTGTTCTGGCCAATATCAGTTAGTGAACATGTAAGGATTCGTTTCATATCATCTTTTAATCAGTCTTTCAATGATTATATCCGGGATTTTAGAAAACTCATTAATTAATCTCTTCCCTTATCATTTAACCTCATAAACTCAGGAAAGAAACGAAACATTGTAATACTGATAGAGAACTGAATGCGAGATACTGAGGAGGAAATAACTAGAAATAAATATTAGTATTTGCTTTTTCGAAAGAAATGTGGTCAACTAAAGAATATTACTTTTATATTGGTTGGGTTTATATTCGGTCAGGTTGCGATCTTATAACTTGGCCGAATATAAACCCAGTTATAAAAGTAATATTCCTTAGTCGATCAGAGTTCTTTCGAAAAAGCAAATACTACTAATATTTTTTCTAGTAGACCCGTAGTCATGAGTTGCCAGTAGACAGAAAGTTGAAAAATGCTGTTCGGCAGTGGCAACTAATTGTCCCGACAGTACAACAACATGCATTTGAATTGTTTTTTTTAAATGCAGATGCGTTTGTATAATTTCGCGGGGTTTGGCATGAAAAAATTAATCACTTATTATAGATTAATTCCAACATATTTTTCTCTTTGTTCTTTCTGATGTTAGGCTGTGTGCATGTGGGTTTTCCATTTCATTTGTCATTTTTTTCCTATAATTTTCCAAATTTAGGTATGTTGACCTTTTTTCAAAAAAAAAAAATTACCATGTTTCTTTGTGTAATCCATTGATCATTTTAATATGACACACAGTGAAAAAGAAAAGTACGGGGACTTCGAAAGGACAATTTATAGCTAAGAATGTAATGCTTAAATCTACATTATGAAATTGTGGCAAACATAAATTAGTCCCTTTCTGAGCATACGTTGCCCAGTGGTCCTCTTATTATTGATAGAGTGTAAACCCGACATTATATTTCATAGTGAAAATAAAGTGCAACTTTGCCATTTTATCTATATTTTTATTTCACACAATGTAGTAACAGTTGACAAACTTTCATTCAATTTTTACAAGAGAAATTTCATGGGTTTTCTTTCTTCTTTCATTTTAAAACTATTTTTTTTTTTAAATTTTAACTGTGAGGATGACAATGGCAGATTTAGGAATTTTATGTCTTTATGCAGTGTACATTACGATGTCCAGTTTTAATAAATGACCAATTCGGTTTTATATTTCATTTAATCAATGATTTTATTCTTTTATTTTAGTAACTTAATATAAATATATTTGAAGCATTTTTACAGCATTAACATATATGATGGAAGAATTGATCGAAACAACAAACACTTTTTTAAATTTTAGCCCAAAATATTAATCCAGTTAATCGCTTTGATCTCTTTGGAAAATTCAACTCTAAATTGTCATTAACACCTATACATATATAAAATAAATAATGAATTATAAAGATAATAATTGGCATTAAATAATATGCCATAACGCAAAATGTTGTACTTTTCCCATGATGAATATATTCGTCAAAAAAGTTAACTGGTAAATGAATCTTAAGTTTAATATATTATTATATATTCAACATGGGAAAAGTACAAAATTTTGTTTTACATTTTAAATTTGCGTTTTTCTTAAGTTTAATCTATTCTTAACTAATGAAAGCCTCTGTTCTGGAGCTAATGTCCAAATAAATACATTTTTTGAAATTGTAACCGTAACTGTTTTCCTCGGCCCTCTATCGGCCGTTGCCATGAACAATCAGTCCATGTCTTGGAAGCGAACGTAAAGCAGGATGTAGTCCCGAGTATTATTTTAATGCATATAAGTTGAATGTTATTGTCCTAAATAGTTTTGTCCCCGTGTAAATCATGCCTTTTAATGTCATTAAATGTATTTTTAACTAAATTGGCTTTAACTAAATTATTGATTTTAATAGTCTACCCTGACAGGATTAAAATTTTGGCGCCCTTTCGGTCACACACCCTAATTTTGACATTTGAAAAAGTATGCTTATAATACAGTTTTAAAGGTTTAGTATAATGAAATTATTTTGAATTTCATCACAGCAATAAATCATTTGTAGATTATATATCAAAACAATTCTTTGAAAAACATTTAAATTAGAGAAAGTTTTATATGAAAATTATCTCTATATATATGTGTGTGCGAGTTTGTAAATATATAATTTTTTAATCAGAAGGCAGTTCAAAGACAGTGAAGATATTCTTTTACGTCTTTTTACGTTATCACGGGGAGGCATGCATTATGTACGAGCAGGAGCGACGAGCACACACACACAACACAGAGAACACAGAGCGGAAAATGAAGAAAAACTGATGAACACTTTATCCTGTTCTTATGTAACATGAGATACTGATATGGAAAATATTTTTTCACAGCGCTGTATACAATGAGATTTCGATAGGGATATCTTTTCATCTGCACGAACCAGACAAGGGAAACAGGGATCTTTCAAAAGAATTTGTTTGCTGGACATTTTTCTAACCCTTCATGTTTAGTTTAGTTTAGTTTAGTTATATTAACGTCCCGTTTTAAAGCAACACGAGGGCTATTTTGGGACGGACCTCGTAATTTTGAACCACGGTCAGATGACGACCCTTCATGTGGAACGTGTGAACCACTGATGAAAACATTTTTATAAAACTTCTCTTGAATTAATTAAATTGAAAGAGTGGAATGAGATCAAGACCCAAAGTTAATATGGGCCTATTTGAGAATGAAAATATGGGCCCATTTAAGATAAAACTTTGGAAATTAATTAATTCGAAATTAGGGTTTAAAACATCATTACATAAATATATTTATGAAAAGAGATGATTTTTCGACTTTTAGGATTGTGTAAAAATAATTTTTGTGTGATAAAATTTCCGAAAGGCGTAATTGAAAAACACCGAAGTCTTGCTTAAAGCGTTACAATGACCTTCCTCTTGTTTTGAAGGGCACGTGTGCCAAAATCCAATTAAGAAATGCAGATTTGTATCCCCCTCAACACATATTCTAAGTAGATAGATAGATAAATTCATTAACCTCTCATTTTTACCATGAAATTTTTCAATGCATTTGTAAATAAAAGTTTTTAATGAATATTATTTCAGTTAATAAAAATTGTAGTAGTTATAATAACTATTGTTCGTTAAATTAAATCAGATATGAAACTAAACAAATCTTCAATTATCGAATAGGGGTTTTATTAAATAAAATGAAGCATTTCTATTCAATGATATTACAGTAAAAGCTCTTTTTTCGCGTTTTCACTATTCGCGGATTAAAAAATTGCCACCCAAATCCTATATTCACGGCTAAAAATTTCTTTATTCGCGGATCTAATAAGTACATACATAATGATAAAAGGATTCCAATAGCTATCCAATCCAATATCCTTTGTAAATGCCGTCAAATGGACTCATAAAAAAGTAAAATAGATATTATTACAACTTTGTCTAAAGTATGTTGTTAAATACAATGTGCAAAAAATGGCCGAAATTGAGAATGGAGTAGGACGAGATGGGTTCGAACAGATAGAATCAAGTGACATTCAGGAATTGCTTGAATCGCAAGATGAAGATTTGACTGAAACAGACTCGGAGGAAATGTTAAATTCACAGCCCACTGAGGAAGAGCCTTCAACAAGCACTGAAAACGTGACATTTAATTTGCAAAATCTTAGTGAAGGTTTAAGAATGGCAAATGATCTTTGCGATTTCTTTAAGAACATTGATCCGTCTACGGAACGAAGTCTTATTTTTAAGAGGCAAATTGCTAATGCGAATGCTGCGTATCAGTCTGAATGGCAGCTTTTAAAAACTGCCAAGCAAGAGAAAAATTGCAAAGTCTTCAAACCATTGCCTAAGCCTTAAGGTAATTAATCAAAATAAATAATTCAAAAACTTCAATTAAACTGATTTTTTTTCTATATATATTTTTTTATTTTGTCACCTAGGAACGTATCCCCTATAATCCCATATAAATTACCACTCCGTATTCACGGTTTCTGTATTCGCGGCATATTTATGGAACATATGCCCTGCGGATAAAGAGCTTTTACTATAAATTAAAGAAAATTAATATGTACGTTGAATTTTAGTTACTTTTTCTTTAATTTGCTTAAAATTAAATCAATACAATGAAATCTAGTAAACAGTAGAATAACACAACTAGAGTTTTGCACATATCTTCAGCTCCACATGAATGAGAGCCAATCCCACAAACTAGAGCTGGAAGTGATACATTTCGGCCTCCCATCGGCAGCTTTATGCCGTAATTAATTAAGGAACCCACCCCGGAGTTCAAGATGTGACTCATCTTCATAAAAGAAAGGGAGGCCCCATCGGACGTCAGACAAGGTTCGTCACTTTATCACGCGTTTATGGCGACCACCTGTACTCGCGCGGCCTGAATAAAAAGCGGAAGGCACCTTTTAGCGCAGGGTGTGGCAGTGCACCCCCTTCAGACACCGCGAATACATTACAAAAGCAAGAAAAAGAATTCTCATGCTATCAGCCCTCACAAGGCAGATGTTCCGTTACGATACAATTATCGAAATCGTGGCAGCAGTATTTTTATTTTGTTCGATAGTTTTTTTGTGTCACGAGCGTTGAGAGAGTAAAATCAGCGGTAGTGAAGCATCTGACAGATGTTCCTCTAGACAGTAAAGTAAATAAATTGAATGTTATAAAAAAAAACCGCAAACGGACTGTTGCTGTACTAAATCATTTGGCGCAGATGGCCTTATCGGTTATGAGGGCGATAGGGAAAAGAATGGGGCACACTCCAAGAAAATGGGCTTGACACTTTCTTTCGACGGATAAACAGATGGAAGAAAATCTCGAGTTGTCGACACGCGCCAAAGGTTAAAGATCCCTTCCTAATATGGACAGGATTCAGATTAAGTCGAATCTGTTCTATGTTAATAACGATTGCGAGCGAGCCGTGCAACGTGAGATTCTGCCTTTCCTTGATCCTGTCTTTCAAGAGAAATAATAATGCACGGTTTTAAAAATAAAATTCATCGCTCTTTTATCGAATAGAACACGACTTAATTACGCATGCGGTTTCTTTCTGATTATTTTGCATTATAATCAACGCATCCGAAGAAGTTCGTAGTGGTGGGTGGAATTTGAAAGGAAATTTCTAGAAATATTACAATGTACGAAAGAAAATGTAATGTTGCAAAAGAAAATGATTAAATTTCCTTGAAATAGATATTTGCGAAGGTTTTCTACTTTTAACGCTTGTAGCCTATATCTACATTTTTAAACAAGGATTTTGTAAAAACTTTTTAAAAAACCATGAACTGAAATTCGAACTGCAGTCTAAAAAGATTCCTTATATTCACTATATGCATAATCATGGAACTGATTAGTAATTCGAAAGCAAGTAGCAAATAACAATAGATTTAAGCAATTTGTACTCTTAGATATGCCCATGCCGATGACTTTTTTTTTTAATAAGTTAGTAAATTTGGTTTTCTATTTCCCTCCATTTTTAATTTAATCAACATATTAATGATAGTCATCTGATTAATTATTTTTATTTTCAAAATTTCATCAAAATATGTATGTATTTATTTACTACTATTCGTATTTGGTTACCAGTTGGTTTGCCAAAATTACTGGTTTCAAAAAATTTCAAATAAAATTTTTTGAAATTTGTTCGTAATTTTTTTCAATGAAATATTTTTAAATTTCGAATATTGTTAGGCATATGACTTATACGATATTTAGAATTCTTAAATAGTTTTTATTTTTTTATTTTTTATTTTGCTACGTATTTAGCAGTTCCATTTCATTTTTTTATGCATCCAATTATATCGCAAAAAAAAAAAAAAAAGAAAACCAGTAGTAAAAAAGTTGTCCTTCATAATTTTGCCTCCTGATTTTGTACTCACTTTGTGCTGATTTACAAACATGTTTTCATGCAAAGGATTTTAAAAATATGGAGAATCTTCCTTTCCCGAGCAGGAGAATGTGAACAAAAATCCTCCAATTCGTATGAAAGAAAAAAAGATTGAATAGGCTATCCTCTTTCCTTTTTGAATTTTTCAATTCGACATGGTACTCTTTTTTTTCCCCTCTCAAATCACTCCCATTGTTGAAGCAAAATTAATAAAATTCTACTCATATGAGAATTTTTCCTATGCCGATTAGGGTAAAACGAATATTTTCTTTAAAAATCAATATATTTTGTTCTCAAGTTTTGAATTATTCATAACATGCTAATTGAAGGAAGGGTTCCAAATAAAATCCTGTAAAATCTAGATTATACCTAAGCAGAAAAGAGGATATAAAATGCTTTCTGCTAAAGGAACAGATTAGCGCCCCCTCATGTATTATATTGTTATAAAACATTGTTATAAATGTTATTGTTATAAAACATTTATTACTATTGGGTTGGGGAATAAATTCGTAGCGTTTTTATATTTACGTTGTTTTCCAAAGATTTTTTTTTGCTGTTTGACAAAGTGTATAGTATTCATTCGATAAAGCTGTTTCTGATCTACAAAACTCTGCTAATCGTCTTTTTGAGTAATTTAATTTTTAATTATTTTTAAGGCTTAGAAAAGGAATATCCAGGAGGTAAAAATCAACATTTTTTACACCTGCTCTCCTTCGCTTTTCATCCAGGCCAAAAACTGTTTAAGCAGCACGGTACTATTACCTTCGAATACGGAGAAGGTATCATAAGCAAGTCTGCAGCACGGAAATGGTCAAGCCAGACCTCCATCCAAAGAAGACCATGATCTGATCATGGGAGGGGACTGGGAGGCCGTGATGTACCGGGAAATGCTCGAAAAGAATGTCACGGTCACCAAGGGGCTCTACAAAGTCCAGCTACACCGCATGAAAGAGGCTATGCTACTGCAAAGACCCCATCAGTATTCAGTTGAAAACTATCTATAGCTTAAGCTTCAAGTAGCTATACTATCGCGTCTCTAAAAGTTTCCACACACAAAAAAAAAGTTTACAAAAAAAAAAGTTTACACTCGCTTTGGCTTATCATTTTTTTCCCCAGCATTCTCCTCAAATTCATCAAGACTACAATTCAGTCATATTTCCCTATATTACATCTTTCATTTTTTTAAAATTTCTTATATCCCCTAAAAATTTGTACACTCAACTTTGAACTGTGTAAGCAGAAGACTACGATAATAAAATATTTCGTATAAACAGCACTCAGTTTAGTAAAAAGAATCTTAAGTAGGACTATAATTGAATAGTTAATAAAATTTTTATCTCGATTTTACACAAAACATTCAGTCTCTTAGGATTCTTTCAAAAAATGTAAGGCGAGTACTTCTATCCCTAATTACAGATACTTCTTGCATACAGCCGACCATTGCCATACAGCCCGCCACTACTGAACGTAGCAGTATCGACAGGATTTGTTGTGGTCGACTGATGAATAAGTATTGTCCAACCTTACATGGATCGAACAGTCAAACTAACATTGATTTCGGGATAGTAAATAGCTGTCTTTCTCCTCTTCGGCTCTCTCTCAAACAGTTGTAATGAAACTATCAATCTTTAACATCATATTCATCAAGGTTTTGAGATTACCTGGAACCATCAGTACTGTACCTAAATCATTATTGACAATCTTCAGGTCCTTCCTTAACTCTGAGATTTCCATACATTCCATTAAATAGTGGTAAACAGCACCAATTTCTCCACAAATGTATTTATTTTCCTGCGGTCTTCCAAATCTTTGGAAATATGCCGGAAATCTCCCATGTCCAGATATTATTAGGATTACCTAATTCCAGATATTGTAAATGCAACAAATTTAATTTATGTCATTCATATGTTTTCCAAATAATGTAAATATAAACATTCTTTTAGAGAATTGTTACATTAGAACCGTTATTTATACTTCATTTTATAAAAAATTTAAAAATCAAAACAAGCATGATTTCTCTATTAAAATAATCTATCAAATGATTTCTACGAAAAATTCTTTATAAATGGAACAATTCTTCTCTTTTTTCAACTCTGAATACAACATATTCAAGCTTTTATTTATCAAATCTCAGTTTGTTTTGAGTTCAACTCGCAAAGAATTGATTCTTTATTTTAGTCAAAACACTTGATAACTATTCAGAGAGGTCTTATATTAGTACATTCGTATTTTCGCTTTAGGTTGTATCGCAAATTCAAAAAAAAAAAAAAAGTTTGAAGTTGCCTTATTTGAAGAACCACTTGAATTGAGTTTGAAAATAAATAAACTGGTTAGTAAAAACAAACGAAACTTTTCCAGAAGAATCTGTTTGAATGTTGTTTCTTTCCATCCTAGATATTTAAACCCACTGCACTCCGAACAATAAATAGCTGCCTCATGATTTTTTTAAATATAAGAATCATTCTAGATAATCGAAAACTAAAATTATAACTGTGTAAGAATATAATTTCTAAAAAGTTATTTGAAAATTCTTAGAACTCTACAGATAATTTTTCAACTAAAAGCCAACAGGAATGGTCTCCTCGAAACTTTCTCATATCTTCATAATAAATATATTATCTCCTTCTAACCGCATAAAAATTCCAGACTTTAAACAAGATCATATATACTAATAGTGCTCACATTTTTATTTCCAGAGTTCTGCTATGGTAGTTTTAT
>JAPMOQ010018920.1:1188266-1246433 GCA_026543055.1 Argiope trifasciata
TCTTGTTCACTTGTATTAGCACAATCAGAAGGACAGATTTCCTGTGAAAATATTTTGTTCAAAATTTAAAAGGAATTTGTTCTTTTATTTGTTCTAAATTTTTAAATTTTCAAACTGTCTTGTTCACTTGTATTAATACAATCAGATAGACAGATTTTCTGTGAAAATATTTTGCTCAAAATTTAATAGGAATTTGTTCTATTATTTGTTCTAAATTTTTAAATTTTCAAACTGTCTTGTTCACTTGTATTTATACAATCAGAAAGACAGATTTTCTGTGAAAATATTTTGTTCAAAATTTAATAAGAATCTTATTTTAAACTTCATCTGTCTATTTCGTTTTGAAATGTCGTGTTCACATACAGACAGATAGTTATAATTCCAAAAATGTGTTTTTCGGTCTCAAAGAAATCTGAATTACGGTAATTTGGCAAAATGTCGAGTTACAGTTGTTGCTTTTTAAACAATTTAACACTTAATTATACTTTAACAACGAGGAAGCGAAATTCAAGAAATGATCAAATAATGTCTTATGAATGATCTTGATTTTGTTGCGGCCATTCTGACAAATGTGGGGTAATAACTATTTTGTTGTTAAAAAATTAAATGTCTAAAGTGCAAAGAATTAAATAGAAATAGACATTGATCTGAATATTTTAAAATGTCGCTAATATGGGGAGAATGACTATTTTGTTGTTAAGAAATTAAATGTCCAAAGTGCAAAGAATTAAATAGAAGTAGACATTGATCTGAACATTTTAAAATGTCGCTAATATGAAGATGAAAATCAATTAAATTTTAGATTACATTAAAGTACAAAGCATTCGATCATTTTAATGGAAGTCCTCTGGATAAAATCAAGGTATTTTTAAGACATTGTGAATCAATCTAGCGGAGTATTTTCTCCTTGTTTGTGTACCAAATTTTATTAATCTAGCTTTCATCGCTTTATGGTGGTGGTGGGTCTAATGCCACTTGGTCATACCAAGCCCGATTGAGCGGAGCTCTTTCGAATTAAGGCAGAAGTGGGCGCCTTTTGTTGTTAGCGAGCACTGTTCCGGTGAAAGGACGACTTTGCTTGAACACACACGACACAACCCTTTTTAACCCTTAATAACCTAGAGTTTCAATTTTGATACCAATCTTTCAAATCGAATGTTCACATTACTATTAGTTTTTTTTATAGGTTGGCTGTACGTATTTTACTGTTGTATAATATTCTTTCCAGCGAAATTTAAAAAAAAATCAAATGTCATTATTGTTTTATTTTATCTATGACATATTACTTGCGCGGCAAAGTGAACAAGTAAACGCATTTTACTAAAAGTTTTATTGAATACAAATTTGATATATTTTCTTTTTCTGAAGAATATAAATACTTTTGAGGTAAGTAAGTAATATTATTTTCGTATGATATAATTATTTTTTGCGAGTGCATGTTTTACTTGAAGAAACTAATGCTATTTTTGTGAGTATCAATTTTGATACTTCAGGCATTCCGCCCTACATAAAACATACCTACTAATTCTTTAGCTGTTTTTCCCTTCATCCAGACCCTCAAGCAAACACAGTAATATTAAAAATAAATCACTTTCGTAAATCAGGCTACTAAGGGTTAAGGGGCTGTCGAACTCATTCATAACACTCATTCATCCCCCTACAAGTCAGAATTTAGATAAAAATCAGAGACCGACTCATCCCTGATTCAGTACCCCCAGAGGTATCGTTTTGTTATGTGAACTTGGAGGACTTTGCAGTCACGACCTATTTAACGTGCCCCAACTGCCTGTAGCCAGCACAGCGGTCTTTGGCCGAAACGAGGACATAACTCGACACTTTTCGGTTATGAGACTGACGCTCTTACCAACCAGACTACCGCGGCCTTATCATTTTATAGTTATCATATTTACTAAGATACAAACAGAAGGACAGACAGACTTTTTGTAAAAGAATTTCGCTCGAAATTTGATTTAAATCTATAAATTTGGTATAAAGACAGCATAGCAAATTTCAGTCATCAAGCGCTTCTGAGTTATTTTTGACAAAGACAGACAGATGGACGAACATTTTCCAAAAATTGTATGTTTTGAATTCGAAGAGATCTAAAACGAGAAGATTCGTAAAAATCTCGAATTCGAATTTTTTGTGGTTACAATATTGTCTGTATACTTTGTATACGAGAATTAAAAAAAATATTAATCACACATATTTATATATATTAATTATTAGTTTTGTGGTGAGTAATAAATAAAGCTATGCAAGATCCAACGTTCTCTTCTACCAGAAACAAAACAACAGTTCTTTTGTATTGATTTCAGATTTTATTAGATTCTTATTTCAGTTGGGATTGACTTGATTTCCTATATTATCGAAAATACGCATTTTATTCTATTTTTTAACGCCAGTCTAAGTCTTCAGCAGTCACAGATCCCGTTACTATTTTTTTTTCCGCAGCCGGAAGATTAGTGTGGTCATCCGGAAACGGGGAGTCTTTTATCTCACTTGTCATCACCGCGGAAAAAGAAAAGAAAAGAAAAAAAAAAAACGAATAGTAATAATAAGTAAAAAAGCAAAATGATCAGGAGAATTAATTCGGGCTTGGCAACAAACGCTGTCGGATGGATGGTGGAGATGCTGTCTCGGCAACCCTCTGATCTGAAGAGCTCTCGGGCCTCCCAAGAGGATTGCGTTGCTAGGCAACCCGACACGTGAGACCAGGATGCTGCTGATGCTGATGGTGCTTGGCGAATATCGTTTTTTTTTTCCTTTTCACCTAACGATGCCGCGCGCGTTTAAACTCTCTCCTACACCCCTACCCCTTTCATTCTCCGTCATTTTATTATTTATTTATGACTATTCCATCCTTGGCAACAGTTTCATTTCATTTCAAAAAGAGTGCCTTCATTCACCCCCCCCCATCTCAACTCTTCTTCCTCACTTTATTATTCTAATTTTATTCACAATTTTTTTTGCCTCCGCTGGGCGTAAATGAGATTTTGGAGAAGTTTTCTGAGTGCTTTTGTGACTCGGTAGTTTCTTTTCAGATCGATTCAAATGGCCGATTAAAATGTTCTATGGTAGGGTTCCATGATGTCAACGGGCGGAATTTTTTTGTAAAAGAATATTTCAACGTCGCCGAATGTTGACTCTTCACTTCTAAATTCTTATTAATAAGATTTTATGCATTCGGTGTAGAATGGGAATGATGCGCTATGCTTCTGGCTCTTTCAATCTTTTTGCACCCCACGTCTTAGCTTCATGATAGCGTTTTGATATACCATAAGCCATGAATGAATTAGAGATCTCAACAGTTGGAGAATTTTCGCTTCATTATATTTTCTCATTCAGAAAATATAATTTACCAGTTGGTAACCGGCGTGTTGCAACCGCAGAAGAAATAATCTTGGAAATATTATTTGAAATTTGAAATACAGTAAAAGCTCCTTATTCGCGCTTCCTTCATTTGCGTTTTCACTATGCGCAGATAAAAAAAATGCGACCAAATTCCTATATTCGCGGCTAAAACATTCTTTATTCGCGGATCCAATAAGAACATACATAATAATAAAAGGATTATAATAGGTATCCAACCCAATATCCTTTGTAAAGGCTGTCAAATGGACTAATAAAAAATGTAAAATAGATCTTATTACAACTTTGTCTAAAGTATGTTGTTAAATACAAACTGCAAACATAGCGGAAATCGCGAATGGAATAGGACGAGATGGGTTCGAACAGATAGAATCAAGTGACTTTCAGGAATTGCTTGAATCGCAAAATGAAGATCTGACTAAAACCAACTTGGAGGAAATGTTTAATTCACAGCCCATTGAAGAAGTGGCTTCAACAAGCACTGGAAACGTGACATTTAATTTGAAAAATCTTAGTGAAGGTTCAAGAATGGCAAACGAGCTTTGCGATTTCTTTATGAACATTGATCCATCTATGGAACGAAGTCTTATTTTTAAGAGGCAAATTGGTAATGTGACTGCTGCGTATCAGTCTGAATGGAAGGAGCTTTTAAAAACTGCCAAGCAAGAGAAAATTACAAAATTCTTCAAACCATTCCCTAAGCCTTAAGATAATTAGTCAAAATGTTCAAAAATTTCAATTAAATGGATTTTTTAAATATTTTTTTTAATTTTAATTTTGTCACCTAGGAACGTATCCCCTACAATCCCATACAAGTTACCATTCCGTATTCACGGTTTCTGCGTTCGCGGCATATTTATGGAACATATACCCCGCGAATAAAGAGCTTTTACTGTAGTTATTTTGATTAATTAAGAATGATAGGGAAAATATTTATTTTCATTTCGGCAATGAATACATTAATAGAAATTGGAGGACATATAAAAGAGAAGCATGAATAGCAGCTTCGCATCATATTTTAAACCAACTCTGTCAATGGGTCGATTCTTTTTCTAGAAGGGCATTCGCATGAATGTAAATAGGATTACTAAAAAAAATTGAAATGATTTAAATAAATGAAATATGCGATTTTGCTGCTAAAGTCGTTGTTCTTCATCAAATTTTGTTCTAAAAGACTAACAAAGTAGCTTTCTTCACTATAGCATCAAGATCAAAAATCCCCATTTACGGAGCGCTGAAAAGTAAAATCTAAGCACTCGTGGGGCTCATGAGATTTTTAAAGATTTTTATTTCCCACTGATATAATATGGGTTATCATTATATTTTCTCTGCGGTTTTCTTCTTAAAAATTCATTTTAAAATTTTATTCTGATACTCACGAAACATTCAAAGAAAAATTGCTATCGTCGAAAAATTCGGCCTCAATAGTTTGACCAATCACCATGCTCCACATAACCCTGAATCATAAAAACATGTTTTTGGAATTATGAATGTGTGTTAACACGACAATTCAAAAACACTCTGAGACAAAAGGAAGATAGATGGTATATACAAAATATCCATTTACAGAAATTTTATCCATATTTTTGCTTAGGTGAAAGTAATGATAATTACAAAAATATATAACACGATAACCATACAATGCAAAAAGCTAGATGAATGAAATTTTCACGTAATTCTAACCTCTAGGAGCTGGCCATCTATCATTATGCATATATGACATTGTGAACAGCGCTAGATGAATGAAATTTTCACACAATTCTAACCTTTAGGAGCTAGTTATCAATCATGATGGACATTTGAACATTATGCACAGCGCTAGATGAATGAAATTTTCACACAATTCTAACTTCTAGAAGCTGACCATCAATCATTATGCACATTTGAATGCATTTTGTGAAAACAAATGTTCCAGAAGAATTGTACATTTGTGTCAAATAGTAGACCAAATTAATGGAAAAGTAATCAGTTCAAAACGCAAACTCAGTTTTTCTTTCCCATCTTAATATGCAAAGTATTGAAATCACCCAAAGAAAATTCCATTTCGAGATTTTGACGAATTTCTACATTTTAAACCTCTCTGAATCCAAATGCGAACACATTCTCACACACATTTGCTTGCTTCTGCAGTTAAATTTCAGCTGTAACTACCATAATATTCAAAATAATTTATTAAAAGCATATCCAGTCAGAAACATTCATCAGGAAAAAAAAAGATTGATCTCATTTACATCATCAGTAATAGAAAAAAAATCAGGATGAAATGCCGTGTAAAAAATAGACACAATTTTAGTTTTACTTCTACAATGAGATATGTCGTTGTAAAATGCGCTTAAAATAATTTTGAAAAAGTAATTCAAAAATGAAAAATCATTATATGGCAATAAATTTAATATAATTGCAAAATATTAAAAAAAACTAATTATGGTGACTTAAAAATTATTTTTGTGCTTTTATATTTACGAAAGGCATTGCGGGAAAAACGCCCGGAACTTCGTTTAGTTAATTTAATTTTAATTAAAATTTCAACAACAAAAAATTGCTCCGAGGTACAGAGTACGTCCAAAATGTATCTGTGCACCTTTTCGTATCTCAATTTAAATGGTCTGATCTGTTGAGAACCAATATAATATTCTTGCTTATTATTTATCATCGTAGTGTGGGGAATTGAATTGTGGTGCCGCGACAAAGTGGAGATTGAATTGTCACCAATGATCGAACCTGCGACCTTACGATTTGCAACCGCGTAACAAATCCGCTTGACAAAAGTGATCACCAATATCTGATGACTGTTATTGGCTTATGAAGATATCAACCCAGTAGAGATTATTCAAGTTTAGCAGCAGTCTTGTTACTCAAAACATAAAACAGGCGTACGTTCGGATTTCATAAATACTTTAATAGTTAAATGAATAAAACAGGTAGGAAATCTGACCAATTACACTTGGAAAAGTATTTATTTTATTAAAATATTTCCTCACGAAATTTTAAACAAATTTATTTAGCAAATAATTTACTAGTATCAATTCAATCAACTTGCCGATGACTATCTATAATCTATATGACTATCTAATTTCCTTTTAATTTCACACTTAAAGCCAGTGGGTTAGTTTAGTTTATTTCTATTAGCATCCTGTTGTAAAGCAACATTATAGTTACTTTGGGATGGAAATCTCATTTTGAGTCGCAGTCAGATGATGAGGACGATACCTGAAATGTCACTCCCCTCTTACCACCACACCAGCGAGAGAACGTTTGGCCTGACGGATTTAATGTGCAACCGACCCCTGTACATGACGGTTCTTCTGTGGAATCGAGTCTCGAACCTGAAAACCTTCCGGTTCTGAAGTCGAGACTTGACCACCAGGCCACCACGGACTTTAAAGTCAGTGGGAGTGATCTTCCAAAAACTTTTTCGCACATTCGCTAATAAACTTTTCATGCCAGAGAATACTTTGCATGGCACTGACGTACAATAGTTGTAAAATATAAACTTTTCAACCAATTTAGCACTTTAACTGAGTATGACGAGTTTTTTTTTTGGCGATGAATCCATTCCTAGCACGCAGTTAATAGTAACCAAATACTGATTTTGTCCTTTAGACACGTTTTTCCCTACCGATTGGAAAATATATTTGACACAAAATGGCGCTAGTAGTCACAAACCCCAGTACCAAATTTTATTTCTTTAAGTTATTCAGTTTTGAATTCTTTAAGTTGTTTATTTTTCTGAAAGTACAGACCGACGGATCAACCCCTTGTTGGATTTGGCTCAAAATCTCATATTTGTCTGAAACTACTGAATGATAAATTTGAGTAAAGAATTTTATTTATCTAGCTTTCTTCTTTTTCTAGTAATCGTTTTGACATATTCGATCAACAAGCCAGACATACTTCCTCCAAATTGATTTTTATCAGAACTTGATAAAATTCAACAACTTTGGTGTTAAGACAGCATACTAAATTTCATCCATCTAACTTAAATGAGTTTGAGTCATTTTTTTTTTTATCACAGACAGATATTTTTAAAAAAGTATGTTTTACGAACTCAGGGAGGTCTAAAATGTGGATATTCGTCAAAATCTCGATTTCGAATTTTCTGATGATTGCAATAATTTCTTTATAGTATGTATACGAGAAAGTAAATATTGGCATTCATAAAACAAACTAGTTTTCTTTTCGTAAAAATATCACAAATAAATTGAAGCTAGTTTATCATTTTATAAAACATCGATCAGATTTATTTATTACAGAAGAATTTTATGAATTCGGAATTTATTTCCGATTAACTTTCTAAGAACTCTTAAAATTATTAGGCTTACCTTCAGCTTAAACTATTTCTAAGTCTCTAATGAAATTCAGGTTTACAAGAATCCAGCATTTGTTGCAAAGTCAGTTAAGGAGTTCAGAAAACCGAACCACGCGTTTTCTTCGTTTCTCGGAAACGGCATAAACAGCTGCTGTTTATACAAGGAGAAAATCTTCAAAGGCACCGCTGGTTTTCCTGTAAATTGATGCCGCGAATTTTCCAGAAAATTTTTGTTTCATAAATTTATGCTTTAAACAATGTTTACTCAAAATATTTGCTCCATTTCCTTGAAAGAGAATATGGCTTGCTAATTTTGCGATAGTGTTTTAAGATGTCTTCGCTTTGTGGTTGATAAGATTTAAATCACAAAAGTCAATTCTCAATACAAATTCATTCTGATGGGTTTTTTTTTTATCTTTATAGCCTAATTATATTAATTTCATTACATTGTTTTAATCGGATGGTACAACCGCTTTCAGTGACCAGCTGACTCTTCAAGAATATTGATTATGCTTAGTTTCAATTAAGGTATCGGACTACATTCGAAGGAATATTTTTGGGAAATGGGATATTTTTAAAAACTATTTATGAATTTAACATATATTGTTAATTATAAACACTATAAATACAAAATATTGTTTGAAAATATATTATATTTTGACAAATAGAAAATTTTTCAGTAAATTTGGTTGAAATTTAATTGAAACGATTAACACTCTACACAAAATTGCAATGCAGCAATCCTATTTTTCTTGGCACACAAGTTAGAGAATATAAGCATGGATGAAATGAACCAAAATCTAAGAAATATTTTGAGATACAAAGAAGTTGTGAGTAAAATTATACGTATATATGTCTTTTTTCAATAAATTTACAACTTAATTTTTCTAAAAATACCATAAATCAAAAAATATTTCACCAACCATAAGACTTTTGGTTCGTTTCATTGCTGATATGATTTAAAATACACCCCGAAATTTTTAAGTAAATTCGTCTATTAGTTTTTGAGACATCGTGTTAATGGTGGCGAGTTTTTATGAAAATGAAAGCTTTGAAAAAATTGAAGATAAAGACAAATTCTACCTGAAAAATATTTGTTTAATGTTTATATAGTTCAGGCCTTCATTTTCTTAGAAAAGATGAATTGTTTAGGAAAGAGGAAAGTCCGAACTACAAGAAATAACAATAAAAAATAATTCGCCAATGTGGTCGCCAATCACTGATTTTAACGTAGTCGGATACCTTAAATCTTACAAAGTGACCATCGGTATTTGTTTAATATCACCATGGTGATCGATTACAGGGTTTCTTTTGTAATTTTTTGGGTGTTCTTTTTACTGTCAAGAGCATTTCTTTGAAGAAAGAGCGGTGATTTAACTGAATACTAAAACATATTGGATCTAGTATTAGAGAATGGGCCGAGATAACCCATATCAGGTTGGTACAGTGTTATACTCGCATGCTTTAGATTGAGAGTTTGAACCCCGTCGGTGTATGTGGTGACTGGCACGCGTATAAATCTGTTCTGGTCACAAAGTCCTCCTTGCCGAGAGTAATACCGCTGTGGGGTATTCATTCAAATGTGTGCATTCTGTAACCCAGGTTTAAATAACGTATCTGGACCTGGGAGACTTCCTGCATATTTCAAAAGATTTGGAAGAACGCAGGAAAATAAAGGCATTTGTGGAGAAGTTGGTACGGTTTACCCCTATTTAATGGAATATATGGAGATTTCAGAGTTTAGGAAGGACCTGAAGATTGTCAATAATGATTTAAGTACAGCACTGATGGTACCAGATAATCTCAAAACCCTGAAGGATATGATGTTAAAGATTGCCAGTTTCATTCCAACTGTTTGAGAGTGTTCCAACAGTTCATTCCAACTGTTTGCAGATGGGGAGGAAAACAGCTATTTACTACTCCGATGGAATGTTAGTTTGACTGTTCGGTCAATGTAAGGTTGGACAATACTTATTCAGCAGTCGACCACAACAAATCCTCTCGCTACTGCTACGTTCAGTGGTGTCGGGGTGGTCGGCTGTATGCAAGAAGAAGAAAGTCTAAATAACGATGTGTAGACGAATGCATGAAATGTATGAATGAAGCCTGCACTTTAAAAAGGGTTGTGAAATAAACAAGAGATTACGCGACTGAAAATAAACAAGAGACGTACCATTCGGATTAAATCGCAATGGTTCCTTAGTCAGCGGACTTAACAATAACAAGTACCATTAGAAATAACAACAGTATTACAGATTTTTCTGTGTATTAAAAGAAGAAGAATGACCAGGTCAATTAAATATTTATAAATTACTAGCTGTACCTGGTACGTAACTGATATTGAAGAAATAATTTTGGAAATATCGTGGAAATTTGGAATTTTCTCCTCGACAACGAAGTCATATCGCAATCGGATGAAAGGTACGGCAGCGCATAAAATACGAAAAAACAAAAATTCACATTTATTTATTAGAATTGCGTATTTTTTTAGAATTGTAATGAAAGAAACTTTTTTTTTGCATCTTTCTTGATTTGTTAATTCTCAAAATTAATGAAAGAACATATGATCAAAATATTTTCTTTTGAAATTGATTAAACATAGAAATATATTTATGCTATAAAATCGTTGGTATATTTTAAAAGATTTTTTTTTTTTTTTGAAAATTAAGATGATGCAATTTTATTTTTCTATAATATTTTCCAAAGTTACCGCAAAAAAAGCTAAAATTTTATTAAATTTTTAATTAAAAATTCAAACTTGATGGATTGATCTCCCCAAAACTTTCTCGCATATTCTGTATTAAAGTTGTTACCTTGAAGAATGACTTTTACAGCATTTGCGTATAATAGCTTTAAAATATTAACATCTAGCTTGAATTTAGTATAATTATTGAATCTATTGTATCTCCTCGGCGAGTGATTTGGAAATTAATTATTAGTAAATAGATGTGTAAATATATCCAAAAATATTTTTTATATATATATTTGTAGGAATTGGATGGGACAAAATGCCCATTCAATTCCTCATCTAGATCAGTGTCTAGGGTCACTGATTGAAGTAAAGAAGTTTTTGAATAAGAAAGTTAAATTTATTTACAGCAAAGAATACAGAAAAGGCATTAATAATCAGGACAGGACAGGTTATTTACAATAGAGATAACTTAAGATGACACCAAGGATGAAGCCTAATCAAGTGTTCCATGTAACTATGTGCCACCGTTGCGTATTAAAGAATCATATTATCGAATTGAACGACCCTCTCTCTCTCCGTCTGTCCAGCGAATGCTCACAGTTCACTTTTTGAAACTTGACATCACGTGTCTTAAGCTTTGGACAAAGGCACTTTAGTGGAATCCCTAGTGCCATCTATTACAATAAAATAAAATTAAATGTGTAGTGGTAATAGCCGCTAATTCTCTTCATATTTTATAATTTTTTATTGGATAATTGCACTATCAAGTAATAAGTAATGAAAGCTTTGTCGCAAGCATAAGGTAGCAGGTTTTTGGCAGTGCATAAGGTACGAAAAAAAATCATTTTTATGCATTCGATTATTGTGTATTATATGAATAAGTGACGAGGATGCAAACACGGTTTTATCCAATAACTTAAACAAAGTAAAAAAGGAAAAAAAAGGAAGATAAAAGGATGAAACGAATTTAATAGTCTCTAGTACAAATAAAGGAGAACATATGCGTACGCGTGAGTGCGAATAGAACATCACAAGATAAATCACAGCTTTGGCATACTGAATATGGTATAAATGTACTTTTAAAGCTATAAAGTAGTTTTTTTTAAAGAAAATTTCATTAGAAGTAATAAATGGAGAAAGTATATTTTAGTGTTTTAGAGCGATATTTTCCGAAGATATTAGCGTACAAGCTTAAATTTTGTATTATTTTAAAAGTCAAAAACATTATTTAGTAATTCCATTTTAATTATCGTTCTATTTTATCTACTTTTCTGACATTTTAATTTTTTTTATATATTTTTAAATTTTTGTTCATTTATATTTATTTATTATATTTTTATGTTATTTTTTTATTTATTTTTTTATTGATTTATCTATTCCTTTTTACTTATTTTTATTTATTTATTTATATTTTTATTTATTTATTTACTTATTTTTATTTATTTATTTATTTTTACTTTATTTACATGTTTATTTTTCTATTTATTCATTTATTTTGCACAATTTTGGACTATGTGTTCCAATGAAATTTTCAATTTCTAATTGTTTCATTAAATATTTATTTCTCATTGCTGAAAACTAAGGAAGAAAAATTTAGTTTCTCATTTGCGTAACTTAACTGTGAAATTAGAAAGTGAAGTCATTGTACCGTGAAACAAAACGCGTAATTAGATTACCTGGATGGTTATCTTTTTTAATGGTCTTGCGATGTCATAGGATACAGCAATTCGTGTACAAACTAAAGAGTACTAAACTAAAAACTAACTAAGAAACTAAAGAGAAGAGAGAGAGAGAGAGAAGTGTAAGGCTATTAAAATAACGCAGATTCAATATTTGTCATAATTTGGTTCTTAAAAATAGTTTGTTGGTAGATACAAAAGCATTAAATTATGCATAAGATATAATTGAATGAATAATATTGATAGAAATTCTATCAATATTATCCATTGAACCAGTTGGTAGGTAGGATAAAATTAAAAATATCGGGAAATGATAACTTCAGGAAATTTATGAATCATTTCAACAACATTTCAATATTTCAATTTTTAAAAAAATTACAATAGATAGATATCCTAACAATTCACTCATAAAAATTGATTCTTCCGCTTAATATTGACCGAGATATTTTCCCTTTTTGCTTCTCTTATAACGTAAATTAAATTTCAAATATTCCAAACTCTGACATGAAAGTGTGAGATTAAATTAAATTCTTCATGATTCAAATACCACTGCTATTTAGCTAATGATTACTCACAGCAAATGCCTCGGGCAGATTTCCTTTTAAAATATCGCAAAGCGGAGTCAATTTGTTGGACTCTTATATCACATTCAATCACGTGACAAACTTAGCCTGCTTAATAGATCATGACACGTGACATTACATTGCACTTAATGTTTAGTTTTCCTTCCTTTATTCATTCCGTTATGAATTCCTAAATTTAAATTGGGGTTGTGAAGCCTGATTTATGATGCCGAATAAATGGCCTTGGCGATTTTTTTGTATCATTTCTGCAGAAATTCATTTCGAAAGTTTTGATGAATCCCAATTTATTACATTTTTAAGATTTCTTAAGATAAATAGCTTTTTATATAAATGTAAATACTAGCCGTCTTTGGTGAACAGCTGGTTCATGTTGAATGTTGCTTTTAATTTTAGCTAAATCCCTCACTCATAATCAGATTTTAATGATATCCACAATAATTAACATTCACATACATACACATGGGTGCCAAGTCATGTTGGCATTTTGGGAAATTAAACGGCGGACTTGGGTGCAAAATCTGCCTCTTCTTTTTTGAGCTTCGGGCTTCCCTTTTGCAATGTTAAGAAGTCCATTGTTCATCACTTTACTTGTAATTGGCAAAAGTCATGGGATCTTGAGATCAATAATAAATTGCATTCTATTAAAAAGGACATTCTTTTATGGTCTGCTCATCCTTCTTGCATACAACCGACCACCCCGCCACCACTGAACGTTGCAGTATCGACAGGATTTGTTGTGGTCGACTGCTTGGTCGGCTCATCCTATACGTGAGATGGATGTTAACTCATCTCCGTATAGGGCATGTACAGCATCTCCTTTTTGGTCATGTAACCCCAAAGTGCCTCACATGTCGTGTGGACTTTACCATCAAACATATTTTAATCGAGAGAACAGCTTTTAAAACCTTTCTTTTACACATTTTCAAATCATCGTCACTACATTTAAAAGATCTGGTGGGTGAGAATTTCCACCCAAACATTTTTAAATTTTTATAGTTGGATTTTAACTTTTAGAAGTTCAGAAAAGACATTTTACAGCGATTCATTATGACGTGTTTTTTTTTAATCATTAACTCATTTGCAAATTCATTAACATTATAAATTCGCACAATTTTACTTTTTATACTTTTTGATTTCTAGTGCTTTTATATTTTAAAATATGTGTTTTTGAAGATTGTTTTATTTTTTACCATATGCTTGGCGCAGCATAGCCAAACATGGCTCTTGCGCCAAAAAGACTGAACAACCAACCAACCGTATAGAGCAGAGGTGTCCAAACTACGGCCCGCGGGCCAAACCCGGCCCGCCAAGTGATTTTATCCGGCCCGCGGAGGTTTTAAAACATAATGATGTTTTCGCCCAAACCTTTTCATTTTCATAAAGGTATATCGAAAAACTACGTGGCCAACAAAACGGAGTTGTTGTACTTGACCAAACACAAATGTCTATCGCGCTGTTAAGTTATAAGACTAAATAAAAATTCTGATTTGGAAATGAATTCAAAAGAAATTCGGCTATTCCAAAATCCATTTGATTGCAACGTTGCTGAAATTTCAAGCCAGCTTCAAATAGAAATGATTGATCTTCAAGCAAACGAACAAATCAAGGACAAATACAAGGAAGGAAACTTAATAGATTTTTATAAATATTTGAATGCAAAGGAGTTTCCAAATTTGAAGTAATTTGCTCGTAAATTCATTTCAATGTTTGGGACTATTTACGTGTGCGAACAAACTTTTTCTCGAATGAAGTATCTCAAATCAAAATATAGAGCAAATTTATCTGATGATCATTTGCAGTCATTGCTTATGATTGGTGTAACAAATTTTGATCCCAACTATAAATACATTCTTCAACAACAAAAAAAAACAAACCAGTTTCATCATTCGCATTAGAAGTTGCCTGAAAATATTTCAATTTATATAAAATAATTATATAATTATACTTTGTTTGTTTAGTATTTTGTATTTTCAAGTTACAATAAAATAGTATTAATTAATAGTATTTAATGCTACTTTACTCATAATGATATTTTTCAATTTGTATATACATGTGGCCCGTATAACATGGATCTAATTGCGATCCGGCCCGTGCCGCGAAAAGTTTGGACACCTCTGGTATAGAGCATACGCGCTTTACTCATAAACATCTCATATTTGGAGAAAACGCGCCTATATGCAACTTCAGTTTAGTGTTCTTCATCTCTTGATAGAATGCCCAGTATTTAATTCTTATCGTGATCGCTTTTTTAATTCGTCTTCAACATTACAAGACATGGTGGGTGAAAAATACCATCCAAATATTTTTGAATTCTTAAGATCTATTGGTTTTTTTACGTGCATCTAATTTTAGTAGTCGGTTTTCGTTAAATACTGCTATTTATGTTCATGTTTTTGATATATTTTAACAAATTTTCATAACTCATAGGCTTAATTTTATAAATATTAAAAATATTTTTATATCAGTTTTATGTAATTCTGTCTCGGCACAATTGCGCTATATTTTAACAAATGAGTTTTTAAAAAAAATCTTCTATACTTTTACCTTTTGATTGGCGCAGTATGGCCAAACATGACTCTTGCGCCATTAAACAACACAAACCAACCAACCACAAATAACATTCTGTCTCGGCATATTTGCGCTTTATTTTAACAAATGAGTCTTTTTTTTAATTCTTCTATACTTTTACCTTTTGATTGGCACAGTGTGGCCAAATATGGCTCTTGCGCCATTAAACAACACAAACCAACCAATCATAATTAACATTAAACTATGATTGGTATCCAGATATAATTATTCTAATAGCTTTACCCACGCATGTTGTATACATAAGTCTTCATAATGGAACCAAATTCAATAACTTCATAGTTTCTTTAAAAATGTAACTGTCAGTTTAATACAGATTTTAATTGCGCGTCGCCTTTCGCAAACTTCATTCTCTGATTTCGTATATAAATTGCGCACATAATAAACGGAATCGTTGTTCTGTAGTTTCGAATAAAGGGAGAAAAATCAAATGATTGGGTGTTTCACAGAACAATAAAACGAATGAAGTAAAAAATATACTGCTAAAATTATGCAAAACTAGATAAAATAGTTTTAAAAAAATTATAGTTGCCAAAATTCAGAAAAAAAAAATTGCTCAATAGTTAAATTGGTATGAATAGTATTATTAAAAATACTACTGTACGAAAATTAAAATAGTACAGAAATTAGATTAATACATTTATAATTTCAGAGCTGTTCGTAAAATAAAGGAATAAATCACCGTAAAATCAACTTAGCTTATCAATTAAAATCAAGATTTGAAAAAACTAATTGACTTTGTAACACCTAAGGTGCCCAATCCCAACCTTAAAAATTTATTTGGTCTGAATTTTGAAGTTCTTGGTCAAGCGATCTGGTCCGTAGGGCACTAACAAAGAGACATGCATTCACATACAAGTATCCTCTCTTATTATTAGTATAAATGGTACAAAATTTAAAAAGGTTATTGGCTTATAAAGTAGGCGCTCATTAAAAGTAAACATTTATGATATCAGCAATTCAGAAAGTAAACATTTATGATTCAAAATTCAGACCAAAAATGTATTTGGTCTGAATTTTGAAATTGTTTGTCATACGATCTAATCCATACAGCACTAACAGAGAAACATACATTCACAGACAAGTATCCTCACTTATTATTAGTACAAATGGTACAAAGTTTTAAAATGTTATTGGCTTATAAAGTAGACTTTCATTGAAAATAAACATTTATGATATCAGCAATGTCCATTTTTCTAAATGTGCAATTTCTTTTATTTCGTTATGTTATAAAATACATATTTAAATGCCTTAAAACAATTAATTAGGAACTCTGTCTATTCTACAAGTTCTTAATTTAAAAAATCCCTAATTTTTTTATATATTTCTTTCATTGATGCAATACACTACAAATATAACTGATTGAGAGTTACATTTCCATCTAAATCATTAAGTTTTTACTTTTACATATAATAATTATCAAATAAAAAAAACATTTATGGAAAATGTTTTTCCTTCTGTCTGTAACAAAGATAAATCAAAAACGATTTGAAAACGTTGCAAATTTGATAGACAACCTTTACACCAGGTATGCAGATTTCTATCAAATTTTGAATAAAATCTGTTCAGTCGAAGTCCGGTACGAAGAGAGGAAGATAGACAAGATTCGGTACACAGATTTCACATCTATAATGAATACACTCATCTAATTTTGAGCTAACACCAACTACGGGCTGACAGTCGGTAAATCTGTAATTTTACAAACAGGTAAATTCATTAATTGAAATCCCCAGAGACTTAAATACATCTAATTAAGTATGGTTTTTTATGACTACAAGTGCAGTTTTGTGTCAAATTCCTGTTTCAATCCATTTAAAAAAACAAATTTAAAACACAAATTATATTTTTGGTAGTTTCATGCACGGTACAGTGAAAATGCTATATTCAAGCCAAAAGTTAATATTTCCTACTACTACCGTACGTCAATGCGTTGTAATGAATTCTGTGGTATGGCAGATTTATTAGATGTTTGCAAGACAGTTTTAGGGAGACCACTCACATTGTCCCCCCGTTTCTGTTTAAGGTAAAAGACTACGTTAAAAACATTGGTTATCGATCACATTGACAATTTTTTGTTGTTGTTATTGTTTTTAGTAGTTTAGACATTCCTCTTTCCAAAACAGTTTCTCTTTTCTAGGAAAAGGAAGGCCTCACCTATCATCTAGGAGAATTTTAAGCTAAACATATTTTTCAGCTAAAATTTGACTTTAACTTCAATTTTAATTTTCATAAAAATTCATCACCATTGACATGATATATAAAAAACTAATAGAGGCATTTACATAAAAATTCCAGCTTGTGTTTTAAATGATGTGAACAATGAAATGAACCAAAAGTTTGGTTATTGGTGAAATACTTTTAAGCTTATTGGCATTTTTAGAAAAATTACGTTGTGAATTTATGGAAAAAATGCATATATGTGTTTATATTTTCACCCATAACTGCTTTGCACCTCAAAATTTTTCTTAGACTTTGGTTCGTTTCACTAAGCACTATATTCCATAACATGTCTACAAAGAAAAATAGGATTATTTCATTACCATTTTGTGTAGAATGTTAACCGTTTCGGTTAAATTTCATTAATATTTCTTACGCATTTTCCTATTTCCCAAAATATATTATATTTTCAAATTTTTTTTTTTTGTATTTATAGTGTTTATAATAGAAAATACACCTAAAAACCATAAATAGTTTTTTAAAAATCCAATTGTTCAAAAATTTGCCTTTGAAAGTTATTGGATACCTTAAGCCAATTAGCCGAATAAGCTATTATAATTGATCTACAGTGTTGTTACGTTGCTCTTTCATCTTCTCATCCAGTTACTTAATACCTATTCTTTCTTTTGATGCGATTTTCGTTCGCGTGATGTTTACAGTTGATGTTTTTGTTGGGTGTCGGCCAAAAACACGCGTTTTGCAGCAACGAAAGCACATGTGAGATGAAGAAATATCAGTTCAAAAAAGGCACAACATTTCATCTGCTGTTGCAAGAAGCGGGTTGAGCTTACGTGAGACATCTGCTCAAATATATATGTGTACATGAAAAATACTAAAAGAAAAATTATTGCTATCGCACATGGTACCCACAATTTTTTGACGTAAGTAGAAGCCAAACCGAAAAAATCTTGTGTTATGAAAGGGAGGTAATATTAAATAATAAAAGGGAACTGCATTTAATTTTTTATTACAGTAAAAACTCCTTACTCCGGCTTACTTCATTCGCGTTTTCACTATTCGCGGATAAAAAAAACGACAGTCTAGTGGAAACGCCATATGGTGATTGACTATTCAGATGCTCTAAAATCATCTGAAATAATGCTATTATTAAAAATTTTGTCAGTTTTAATAGTAGAACAATGGAATATATATATATATATATATATATATATATATATATATATGGAAGAATTTGTCAAATCAGCGGTATTTGAATCCCTTCACTCTGAGGATGAGAACATAAGGGTTTAGCCGATTCAGCACTTTTAAAAACTTCTGTTAAATTAATTAGATAGACAAAATAGAATCAATAAATAGGGATAAGAAAATGTGAGAATATTCTAGAATGAAGTTAATATGGGCAAAAGTCAGCTAAAAATTAGGAAATAAATTCAGTTTAAATTATGTGTGTGCGTGTGTGTGTGTGTGTGTGTGTGTGTGTGTGTGTGTGTGTGTGTGTGAGAGAGAGAGAGAGAGAGAGAGAGAGAGTGCGTGCGTGTGTGTGTGTGTTTATAATGCTAGTATGTTAAAAAACAAATTTGTCTGAAAGGATCAAGGAAATAAATAAATATTTAGATTTTGAAATTCTTTTAAGAGTATTAATTCAACTCAACATAAAATTCAAATTTTGAAGGTAGAACATATTCCGGAATAAGTAAATACTATTTTTAAAGATTTGGGAATCAGCTAATAGGTTTTTATAAAACTGACATTCAGTATATTAAATTGCATCTCTGAAATAATAAATATTTTTCATATAACTGTATTCTCTTGAGCAAAGTTTTTCATTACACATTTAAGTTTGCACCAAAAATTTTTTAAATGTTAGCAAAAGAAATAGTAAAAAAAATGTTTTCTAATACTCTTAGCCTCTCAGGTTGAATAGATCTGAAATGAAATGACAATTATTATTTATTGCCGTTTTCAAGGCATAATAATATAAAAAATTCGAAACAGATAATAAACATTCATATTTAAAACGGAGTGAGAAAAATTTTGCAAGAGTTCACAGAATTGTTTTTTGCATACTAATTGAAATACTCGATGATTTTATTGAAAATAGCGCTAACAATAGTTGAAAATGTGGTTATTAATTTGCATTTTTCTCGAAAATATTCGACAATTCGTTGAAGCGGGAAATGAAATGTAATGACAAATAGACGTCCTTAAAAATCTTTTTATTATAAATCATAACAAGCTCAGTATTGCTATTTTTATTATTTTGTTTTGAAAAGAAGGATAAAACAAAACAGTTTGCTTTCTTTTAAAGGAAAAAGCAAAACAAAACGGCAGTGGATTTCCAATTGGTCGCTGAGCTGATAAGGGGAATGAATGCAGGGGAATTAAAACATTTTAAATCTAGAAATTTGAATAAGAAAATAATTTAGATCTAAAAATATAATTCATCTAGTTGCCAAATGAATTAATTCTTTGAATTCTAAAACTTAAAGATTACAATGTGCATTTACGGAATTATTAAAATCATTATTGAATACATTAAAGTTTAATTAATTAAATTTTTTATAATACATTGGAATATTAATATTTCTTTAACTAGTTATATTTATATTTTTTCCGTTACTTCCAGTTTATCAGCGTTAAGTTTTTTTTTCTCCCTAATTACTGGATTTCAAGCTCTGCTTTAATTTCTGAGCAGTGCTTATTTTGTGTTGCTAAATCTAATACGTGCAGAACCAAAAAATGTGGTTCTTTCAATTTCCCGTCTGAAATTATAAAAGCTCAGAATACTTTCACACCGTCACTTTTTAGATTTTTTTTTCCTACTTTTTTTTTCAGACTACGTCTTTTTTTGCTATTATTTTAAATCAAATTTTTCAAATGCATCTTAAAAATTGAAGTCTTTTCTTCATGATATAGAAAAAGAATAAGAACTTGATTTAACCAATTCGTTCCCTTTTCAAAAAATAATATAATATCCAATGATCTTATACAGAAGAAACTAACAAAACTAAAATAATAACTAAAATATATAGAATAAAATGAAGTATGGAATAATCAAAAGCCAGCATCGATGAGGTAAAAAAGAAATCTGAACGAAAAGGACATCGGCATTCTATAGATTCCTTATCCAAAATGAATAGATACCTGAAATCACCTTGTCTTAATGAGTCACATCGATCAACTTAATGAAGAAATAAACCGAAAATGAGACAGCTTTGCAATAACCATCCATCAAAAAAAGTATTTAAAATTATAGAAATATGACGGGACTTTTGAGAGAATAAAGCCATAACATGCGCTTTACATGTTATATTTTCGTACTTTGGTGCGAATAATCGATTATACAACTGTAAAAAAATAACCCAACGGAAATTCCTCCTGTATGAATCCCTCCCCACAATCTTGTAAGCCCCCGAGGTTAGATCGTAACGGAGAGCTGCGAGCAACAGAATGATGGATTGTCTATTATGTTACCTCAACTTATCACATTTACCCCAAAAAATATCTAGATGCTACTTTTTTTTTAAATCTTAGAAAGGTAGGGGAGTGAACGACGTGATCTAAAACACTTCTAACACTTACTGGAATTGACGAGAAAAATATTTCCAAAATCTTTATCCACGAAGAAGAAAAAGTCTATGGTTAATGATTACCTTTGGTGCAATTATTTTTAGTGTACTTTTTTAACTACCAACTATTCGGACTGATTGATCATAGAACAAAAACAGGAGATTAAATATATACAAATTTCTTTGCAAACAAAGAATATTTAAAACATTTATTTGAAATGAAAATGGAAACACATACGACGCATCACTGAATAGAGGAATTCTGCATTCGGATAATCCAGAAAAAAAAGCAACACTACTGTCTATGAAACCAAGTAGAGTGGTTTCTTCAGAACAATTCTGGCATACACTCTAATAAACAATACTCTGAAAATATTAACTCTCAGCATAAATTTAGCATTTTTACTGAATCGACTGCGTCGTCCTTAAGAGAGTTTTTTTGGCAGTTAATCCCTGGCATATCGGAAAATTGTGTGTCAAACACCTTTTTATCAATCGATTGAAACAAAAATTTGACACAAAATTGCACAAGAAGTTAGAAAATTAAATAGCAAATTTGATGTATTTAAATCAAATCTTCGTAACCATAATATTAACATGTTAGGCGCACCACCATAGCATGTTTCTGATAATAGACTGACAGACAATCTACCTGGTTTTTATCTAAGTTTTTGAAAGGTAGCCACACTACATCTGTTGATTCTACGTACCGAATCATACACATACAATATATTTCATTTTGTAGTTATCGTGTTAATTTATATTCAAAAAGTCGGACAGCCGGATTTTCTTTAAACAGATTTTACTCAAAATAGGATAGAAATCTACAAATTTGCTGCAAAAACAGCATAACATATTTTGATAGTCCATCTCAAAGCGTTTTTGAGTTATCTGTGTCACAAACGGACAGGCATTTTCCAAAATTGTGTTTTTTCGAACTGAGGGAGGTTTTAATAGTGGAGATTCGTCAAATCATGAATTCGCATTTTTTAATGACTACTATATTTTCACCATATTACGTATAGGAGAAAGTAAAAATAGCGATGCTACAGTTTGACAGTAGTGAATCCTTGTTACAATATAGCCAGCATTTTTTAAAGCCTTGTCATTAGCAGAGTTAAAACTGGTATATGAAATTCATAGAAAATGCCTGCAAGCGCTAAGGGAAAAGTCATGGCCATATTCGCTCGTTAGATGATAAAGTTGAAAAAATTTGAAATACTTTCGAATGTAGCCGTAGGATATCCTCGAACAGATGAAGCACTTTTCGAAAATTGCTTATTCGAATTCTTACAGCAGTGAGCTCAATAATCAGGAACCAGTTACCGATCATATGACAAGAAGTGGATATTGAATTCAAAATTTATCACATTACAAATGGAAATCATGCCGAATTCATAGATTACAAACTTAAATTTCCTCTATTCAGTATACTGTATGCGTCTCTATCGATTGTTATTTATTAAAAATAAATATTTTAAATCCGCTCCTTCTTTTTGAATAATCTTGCATTTCTATTAATCTGAAAGAATTCCATGAAATTATGCAAATGTTATATCGATTTTTTTTTCTGCTCAAAAAATAGAATATTAATGCTTAAAATGAAATTTAAAATATTCAAACATATATCTCAGGATTATTTAATAATTTGGTGCAGTAATGCATAATAATGCATTACTGCACCAAAAGTCATGCGTTACCTTATGTTGTCAGTTGTTATTGTGCCACCGTTGTAAATTCATGTTTTCATTTATTGTTAAAGGAAAGTTGCTTATTTTTATAAATAGTAACTTATTGGTGCTTGAAATAATTTAAAAAAGTTTTAATAAGAAAATAGGCATTGTGGAAGATTTATTGCCGAAAGATTTTTATTAAGCTAATAAGTTTCTTTTAATTTGCAAGGATATTGACTCAATGTGTAATGAAAATATTAAAATTTCGTTATATATTCGTCTCAATCAAGTATTTACACGGAGAAGAAAAAAAAGTAATAATAAAAAAGAAAATAGCCTGCATTTTCTTTTCATAAAATAGCAACTTGAAAAGTTCTGATGTGAAAAAGAAAGAACGAACAAAAGGATTCTAAGGTAAATATTTGAATTATTCATTTTGGAATGCGATCAGTGTTCTGACATGACCTTTTATCTATCCAGTTTCAACTTACAAATCTCATCACAAAAATCTCTTAGAATCCAAGAAAATGCTTAGACAAAAACTTTTCAATTTATTTAGAATAAAAATGCATAGAATTTTATCTCTTGGAAATTCTTCGAAACCAGTACCACTCAAAACTTTTTCATTCTTCATCTTCGCTAGAAAAAGCTTTGAGCTACTTTAACTTTAAACCTTTTTCGTTAGAAAAACGTCCTTTGAAAGTCTAAGAAAAAAAAAAGAAGTAAATATGAAATATTTGTAAGTTTTTTTTTGTTTGTTTGCTTTCATTTACCAGTATTCAAAGAAATGTGAAAGAAAAATTTGTTATTTTTTTTATCCTACTTTATTAACTTTATCAAAGATTTATTTCAAGATCATGATTTGCAATTACAAAAAAAAATAATAATAAAGTTAGTTAATAATTAATTTAAACAAATATTGCATTGTTTTAATTCCTAAATTGAATAATTTGATGAATTTATTTACAGGTTAAAAAAAATCGTATGTATGGCATCTAGATTTCTGAATGTAATAACACATTTCATAGGAAGCGTACAGATAAACACAAATCTATATATAAAACGCTTACGTGGAGGCAAAATCAGGCCGAATTTGTTAATCGCCGTTTGGTGACAGTTAACACCACCGAATGAGTAAAGACCTTACCACATGGTGAAATTTCGTCAGCACTTTTCCATTTCTAGCCTGAAAAATTGGTCAAGCAAGTTTCATAATCGACAACTTTTTCTAACCAGCAAGAAAATGCCGTCGGAAATATTGCCCGCAAACCAAATTCAACCAATCATGTGAAATTTTGAAGTGACGTCACTTTCGTTGTCGTTTGCTGACGGAAAGTGCCGACGATATTTTGCCGTGTTTTGCCTTAGGTTTTCCCCCGCCAACGAGGTTAGGCTTAAAATGTTTTCGACTGATCATTTCAAACAATTCTGTTTATTTTCTCAGAGTTTGATGCATTCAAAACTAAACATCGTTAATAAATCTGTTTTTCGGATTCCTTCTGAAGTACTTTTGAATTAAAATAAAATAGAATAAAGGAAATTAAAAATTTCTGATGTGGATTGAATTATTCCAACTTGTTAAGAAAATTCTCGCGTTTGCACTACACCAACTGAAGTAAAAAATTTACACATGTGCAGTGTTTTTTAATTGTTGACAATTGTCTTTTCATTTATATACATGAAATGCTTCCGGGACATAAAAATCAAACCAAATTTGTTTATCGCCGTCTGGCAACACTTAGACCAAATATGGTAACATCAGTACATAGTTTGATAAGATTGCAAGAGAACACTATTCTTGCTTCGGTTTAGAAATTTTCGAAACGAAAAATTAGCGGTCAAAAAACGACAAAAAATATTTAGGCGGATTTAAGTCTGCCGTATCGATTTTAAAACAAAATCATCAGGAAAGTGAAGACAAAAGTAAAAATGAGAAGAGTGAAAATGTCCAAGAATCATTCGGATCCAGTCGTAATGATCAAGACTGGGTTAAACGTTTATGTGTACGATGAGAAATTTCTAAACTACAGGAGCATAGTTGTGGGACTATGTCAGAACTCAGTTCTTTTCGCCAGGCACCTTACTGGTAAAAGGAAGAAAATTCAAGAGATAAATACATGAAATGTTGGCAAGATAAAAAAAAAATGGTTTTGGAACATGTATAGAATCCACCAGAAATATTGAAAGACTTGCTGATCAGTGATTCATTCAAGGGAAGAAACTATTTGAAGCATGTAAGAGATAATGGCGAATCACCTGTAATGACGACATCTGTATTTATCCTACTATTCTGTTTCTATGGTAACGTCCCCAAATTTTAAAGGCAATTCCGATTTGATTGGCTTACATCGTTCTCTTCGTAACAGCGAGCTTGTCGGATGGCAAGTGCCATAAGAAAAACAAACAAAAAAAATCAAATTATACTTGGCAAATTTGTAGCAAAATAAATAGGTCTATAAAATTTATTTTATTGTTATAAATTATTTCAATTTTTAAAAATTATTTTAAACATATCATTTTTTTTTTTCATTATTCCAAACTCTTATCCTCATTATATGCTAAAAATTTCCAAATATTCGCCCAAACGGCCTTGACAGGAGCATCTGTTTCGAATGTCCAGATGTTCGAAAGCAGAACCCATGTACGGGGCATGGCTGGTTGGTGGTAAAATACTATATAGTCTCAGTATAAAACAAAAACGTTCTTCATCACTCAAAGCATATGCTTCGAAAATTATGAACAGATGGACTAAAAAAGACTGATTCCTTTTTTGAAAGAAAAAGTAATTTCTTTGTCTATTAATAATAAACACGAGTGTACGTTTTTGGCATTCTACGGGCCAGACTGTTTGACCTTGAGCTACCGAATGTGACATTTATATACTTTGTAGACTCAGAATATATACCTGGAAACGAATATTTATTTGAAATTTAAGTTATAATTATAATATAATAACAAATATAATTATAACATAAAAATAATTAATTATATTAATTAATCAATAATTAAATTTATTATATTTATTATTAATAATAATAATAAATATAATTATAATTATAAAATTATATATTATAATATGTGAATTGTAATTAAAAATTAAACAAAATTTTTGCACTTTTCTCACAATAATTCTAGAAAATATAGAAAAAAAAGGCATTTTAAGATTCAAAAAAATATTTTTTCAAAGGCGGTAATTTTTTTACCGTATAATTTTTCAAAACAACTTAAAAAATATACTAAGCATATTTTACAAATATTATTTGACTCAATTAGGAAGATTAATTTTTATTATAAATAAAACAAATGTAAAACATATTACATACAAATACGGCTTTTATGTCTGCCAAAAGTCGATAACAAAAATGCAAAATCAGGAACTTTTAAGTCATGCCTAAAAGATTTAATGAAAATTAAATACGAACATTATTGAGGGTGAGACAGCTAGTCTCAAAAATTAGCTAGAATATAATAAACATTATAAAATCGGAGTAACAATATTATTTACTTCTCATCAATGCCTTTGGCATCAAACGTAAAATAATCTATTTTCCCATTCATTTTCCCACTTCCTGTTCTATAAACGCCAGGCTACCGGAGGTAACTGATTGGCGAAAATGTCAGAATCTAAAGAGAAAACAATATTTGAAATGATTCAGTCGGTCAGTTAAGTTCCAATTTTTTTAATGTCTAACAGTTTTAAATATAATTAGCACACAAGAAGAATTTTTTAAGACTGACGACGGTTGTCTCCCATAACCCTTCTCGGATAATCCCTAGTGAAGATGCTATCCCAGAAAACGTCTTGCATGGCACTGCCATACAATAATCATGCAATATAAACACTTGGTGTGAATTTAGCATTTGAAACAAATCTATCGTGTCAATATTGGCGAGTTTTTTGGCTATTACTCCTTGGAATCCGATTAATACTATTCTAAAATCGAATGTGGGTTTTAGGTATATTTTTCACAACTGATTGCAATAAAAAAATTGGCTTAAATCTGCACTTGTAGTCACAAAATTCCATACCAAATTCTGTATATTTAATTCACTGCATTTTTGACATCGCGTCTACTTATTTCGGAAATTACAGATCGTCAGATAGTCTAACCTTTTTTGGTTTTGTCTCAAAATTTGCCACATGTGCCAACAATACAATACGTTTTTTTAGTGATTCGTGTGATTGTTTAATATTCTTCCCTACAGCATGCTATCTTGATATTCAAAATATAGCTGTTCAGTCTGTGTAACTATTGTTATTATGTTGTTTTTTATGGCACTTGTCGTTGGACAAGCCCGTGGTTACGAAGACAGTGGTTTAAGCCGATAAGGCGCGTTTATTGTTTCAGTAGCGGCGCCAATTAGGGCCAGGAGTACGACTTTCCTACTCAACATCACTCATTCGCTTGCACAACCCTTTTTTTAAATCAGAGTACAGTCACACATCTCACAGATAGAGCAGAGGAAAGGTAACCATGCCGGAAACGAGATTCGAACCCAAGACACCCAGATCATGGGGAAAATGCGCTACCCATATGCCAGGACATCGGCATCTGTGAACCTAATCTTATCAATCTAAAGTCCTTATCACACGGTGAAATTTCGTCAGCACTTTTCCTTTTCTAGCCTAAAAAATTGGTCAAGCAAATTTCATAATCGACAACTTTTTCTAACCAGCAAGAAAATGCCGGCGGAAATATTGTCCGCAAACGAAATTCAACCAATCATGTGAAACTTTGAAGTGACGTCACTTTCGTTGTCGTTTGCTGACGGAAAGTGCCGGTGATATTTTGCCGTCTGATAAGGCCTTAACTTTCTTCGTTTTGTAGTTATTGTGTTATTTATATTTGGACCCTGGACAGATGGACTTCCTCTAAACAGATTTTAATCAAAATTTGATAAAAATCTGTAAATTTGATGAAAGAGCGGTGTAACAATTTTCAACCATCTATCTCAAAGCATTTTTGAGTTATTTTTGTCACAGATAAACAAACTCACTTTTACCGAAAAAAAATAAAGTTTTTCGCATTCTGGGAAGTGTAAAAACGTGGAGACTCATCAACATATCAAATTCGAATTTTTAAATCGATTACTGTGATTTCTTTATTACTACGTAAACCAGAGAGTGAAAGAACGATGTCATTGCAGATTTGTTTTATTTTCTTCATTGAAATCTTTATTTGAATACTTTTTTTTAGGGATTCGTGTGATTTTTTAATATTCTTCCTTACAGCATGCTATCTTGATATTCAAAACCTGACTTTTTTTTTTAAAAAAAGCAAAAAACAAAAGTTTCTATACGTGGAATTTTAAGTCTTGGTACTTAAATGCAAACAATTATTTATGTTTGTTTTGCTTCCATGTGATTTTAATTTCTTTCTTCTTCAGTGTATTTGTTTTGCCAAATACGACAATTCCGAAAGTTTGTAAATTTTTTTCCCCGAAATATTACATAGAAAAAAAAAATATTATTTTATAGAAATGCCAACAAAAACAAGCTTGTTATGAAAGTAAGCAATAGTATGAATAATGAATTTCTTGTTTAAAGGAAGTTATATTCTATGCATCAACATTTTAACAACTGAGAAATAGTAAAAATTTTATGAATTTTCAGACAAACTGTTTCGATTATGTATATTTTTTTTAAAAAAAAGAAATCATCTTTTTAAATTTTATATTTTGTCAATTTTGGAAATGAAAGAAAACAGCCAATGAAAACAAATGTTTTTATAATCAAAATATTGATATTCGTGACTCAGTCTTGAAAAACAGCCTTGAGGGATTTATTGTTTGTTTTGTTTTTCAATGTAATGAGTATGCATAATATCGAATTCTACAAAACCGTTCTCGGAATTTTCAGCTTGTAAAACTTTGAGTTCATTTTCAAAATAACAGTGCAATCGACGTTCTTAAATACACGAAATTTTGGCTTTGAATGGCATATGATCTGATTAATCAGGGATTATAAAATGCGTGTGTATAATATAACATTCATCGATTCGGCACTGGAATTTACAATTTGATAAGTTGCTGCTGCATTTTCGATATGGCAGCAAAATCGATGTTCTTTCATGTATAGGGAGTGAATAAAATTCTGTTTTTGGATAATTGAAAAAGAAATAATGAAGATAACGGGGAATGGGGAATATTGTGTTCTTCAAATTAGTGTTTAGAGTTTGCCACTTATATAACTTTGAGTTCATTTTCAGTATGGCAGAGCAATCAATGCTCTTAAATTATGGAATTCTGGCATTAAATGGCATATGAACGATAGTCTGGTATTGAGCAGATTAATTAGGAACTGTAAAATGCATATGCGTAATGTAGCATTCTGCAGTTTCTCTCTCAGAATTTATATTTTAAAAACTGCAGATCACGATCGTCCTTTTTTTATGTGCAGAATATGAATGAAATTCTGGCAATTTGCAAATTAAATAGAAATAATTAAAATAATGCTTAGGGCGGCATCTTTACCAAATCAGCGTTTGTAACTTGCAATTTAGGAAAAATGAGTCCATTTTCAATATGGCAGCGCAATCAAGGCTCATTAATATGTATAATTTTGGCATTAAATGGCATATGAACCATGATTTGGTATTGAACATATTAATCGGGGCTATAAAATGCGTATATGTTATAAAGCATTCTACATTCTACAATTTACAATTTGAAAAGTTGCAACTTCATTTCATTTTTCTATATGGCAGCACCATCGATGTACAGGATCTGAATGAATTCTAGCATTGAAAAAATTAAATAAAAGAAATTAAGAAAATGCTTATGTACCCCATTATTTTCTTCAATTCTACGTTTGGAGTTCGCCATTTATACATTTGTGACTCTATTTTCAATATGGCAGCGATTCCGGTATGAATACAATTTTAGTATTGACCAAATTAAAATAGAACAATTAAGATAATATATTCCGATAATGTTACATTCTGTATTCCCGCATTTAAAGTTTGCAGTTTATCTAGTTTCAGCTTTATTTTCAGCGAAGTAACCTTACCGATGCTCTACCATTTACTGATTTTGGATTTGGATTTCAATTTCTGGCGCAAGATCCTGATATAGAATATGCTGATGCGAAACAGTGTAAAATTACCATTTACTGAATATGAATCAAATTTTGGCATCAGTTATATTAAATGGAAATAATTAAATAATGTACATGTGCAGTATTGCATTCAGCAGATCCGCTTTCGTCAAGAATTAAATTGTCATTTGAAACCCAATTTCCTCTATTTTTTATATAAATATCTCCATGATAATTTTGATTTCAGAAACATTCCCCCTCCCCCAATCATTAGAAATTAGATATGATTTTTTAAATTAAAAAATCGTCTCATTCACATGGAAAATAAATTCTACCTCTTTTTTCCGGATCATCTCTAAATTGTTTTGTGATACACGAGTCGGTGATTGATTTATGAAAGGAAAAAAAAAAAAAAATTAAGAAATAAAGTTCAAAAAAGAAAAAGGATGCATTCTCCTTTCCTCCACCCTTCTCCCCGTAACATCAGTGGAGATAGAATAACGATATTGGCAGTAAAAATACCAAACGAGATGGTATCAAAAATGAGTTATGAAACTATTCTTCTAATCTACTGAGTGACGCCTGGGCCCCTAATTCCACCTCGCACATAACCGAAAAAAAAAGTAAGTTAATCCTCTGCTCGCAACATAAGCTTTTGCATTATACTGAGCTCAATGAATAAAAATTTCGTGACCAACTAGTATAAAACGCGAACAAAATAAAAGCCTTATAAAAAATATCATGCCCTAAGATCAAGGCCATAGTGCAAATATCTGCCCTTGGAAGTCAATTTAAACACTTTTTTATTTTATTTCATTCTTGAAGTTGACTACTACCTTTTTATGACTTCAATGCATTATGGTCAGGATTTTGAAAAGTCTAGAACACAGGGAGGGGAGGTAGGCAAGTGCATTGTTTTTAGGCGTGGACTCGTAGAGATGAGGCCCTTTTAGGGGCTCTTGTTGCTAATGCTTTGGGTTTTTAGGGTCTCGTGCCTAGTTGTTTGGCAAGGTACACAACACAATACCTGCCGTTGGACTGACAGGAAGAGTAATGCAGTCTTTATCTTGAAGCCGATGTGACGGCTTCCCACTCAATGGCAATTTTGTAACATATTTCAAATTTTTTTAGCAGGTTTCATCTACCATTTAATGATAGAGGTCCTGGTTTATTAATATAAATTGTATCCTCAAGAAGGTCGTCAGGTTTCAACGAGTTAAGCATTTTTTTGTTGTTGTTGTGGTTCTTGTATACACATAACTTGTTTTTTTGGATATCAAAGCCTTGGGGCAATGACATTTTATGAGTAGCATGGAATGAACATAAATTTCGCCTTTAAAAATAAAAGACAAATGCTTGGATTTTTAATGGATAGGATAAAATTTAAAAACCGAAAGAAGCATTGTTTTTGGAAACAGGCTTCTGTGCGATATTCTTTGACAAGCTGGTCTTTGGTTCGATGATGGTCTCTTACATCAAGCTCTCATTTTATCAAAGTGATAAAAGAAAAAGAAAAAAAAACATGGGTGTTTTGAAGTATATAGTAGTTAAACAATAGTTAATGCTACTTATTGCTGATCTTAAAAATAATTGGATGTTGAAATTCAACTGTGATTATGAATTAGATAAGTCTTATTTCTTCAGATAAAAAATTATTTGATCGATATAAAAATGATTCCGTTCTTATATATTGTTGATTCAGTAAGAAATGATTTTCTTTTACTAAAAAATATCCCGTGGCTTAATTCAGGAACTTTTTAAATTAATTTAATTTTTCTGAAAGATTTCTTCAACAAATATTAAAAAAAAAACTGTTATAATAAAGCAATTAAATCAATGCGAATGGAAAATAAGGGGAAAAAAGTAAAGAAAATTTATTAGCACAAGAACACACACATAAATATTGCAACATTTAATTTCGATAGGTATCTTTTACACACTTAATGAAGGAACTTATAGCTTCCATTGATTAATCATTTTTTTTAAACAACAATAGTTAAAATCAGTGATGTAGCTAGGCAACACGGGTCTCCCATCAAACGTTCAGGATGATGTGGCTCAGGGGATTTATGAATTCCGTTGATTAATCATTTCTTTAAATAAGGATTGCTGAAATCAGTGATGTAGCTATACAAATTGGGTCTCCAATCAAATGTTCAGGATGATGGTACTCAGTGGGATTTATGAATTCAGAATGATTAACTTATTGATTAATCATTTCTTTAAACAGCAATCACTGAAATCAGTGATGTAGCTGTACAACATGGATTTCCCATCAAATGTTTAGGGTGATGTGGCTCAATGTGCTTTATGAATTCTGTTGATTAATCATTTCTTTAAACAGCATCGCTGAAATCAGTGATGTAGCTAAACAAAATGGATCTCTCATCCAGTATTCAGGATGATGTGGCTCAGGGGGATTTATGAATTCTGTTGATTAATCATTTCTTTAAACAGTTATTACTGAAATCAGTGATGTACCCCAGAGAGAAGTTCAGAGCATGGCCTCTATTACTAAATGAATTGCAGGAACAATAGTAAGATTAAGTTATATAAGGCACAACAACTTTTCGTTGGACCTCTTAAGTCCCGGCTCTTTTTTTTCCTCTTACCCAACAGCCGATTTATGCGTTTTCTAGCTGCAGATAATATTCATGGGGATCTTATTTTTAACGAATAGTCAATGTTGTTTCTGATTTCAAAAATGTTTAAAACTTAAACAACATATTAAATATTTGCGCTTAATATATTGTTTTTATTTTATATGAATAATTTTTAAATTAATATTTTTAGCTCAATAATCTTGTGTAAAAATGAATTTTTATTTATTTGTTTTTTAATGTACGTATTATGTGAAGAAATAATCAAAATTCTTTCTAAGTTATCTATAATTATATGTTTTAATAAAAGCTAGTAATTATTGTTATAGATTTAAAGAAATGATATTCATATTAATATAATGCTACAATTATTATTTTACAGGATATAGCAAATAAAATATAAGATAAAATGTGAAATAAATAGTTAATTTTTCAATGTATGATAAATAAGCAATTTATTGTGAATTAACGATAATTTTATAATTTAGTGTAAATACACATCGTAATACTGAATTTTATGATTCACAGAAATCTATATTTTTTGCAAATTTATTTAATTGATACTTAATCTAATGATATGTTTTCATAAGCATAAATGTTGTACTTTTTATCTCAATGGTTCTAATTCAAACGAGATATCGCACTAATAATTGCACGCATCAAAAATGGTATAGAATTATGTTTGTCGTGAAATTTAATAAGGATTTATTAAATTATAATTTGGAAAATTAATAAATATTATCAAGAGTTTGATAAAATTTCATAATTTGCAAAATAAGCACTCTACAGATTTTTCATTTTCATCTTTATCATCAAGATAAAAAAAAAAGGGTGTGTGCAGTTATCAAAGAAATAGAGACATATGTGCATTACATCTGTTGAGAAAACCCACGCAAGTCCATTCACCTTAAAATAATCTTAGCTAAAATAGTTTTCATTGAGTTCATTCGTCTGTGACTACAACATCTCGGAGCATCGGTGGTTCAGTGGTAGAATGCTCGCCTGCCACGCGGGCGGCCCGGGTTCGATTCCCGGCCGATGCATTGTATATTTTGGCCGAGCTGATACGTAAAGTGCAGATCATATTCGAATGAAGAAAAAAATGTACTTTTACCAAACTTCGCAGATTTTATAAAATTAAAACAAATTTATCAATTGAATTTAATATTCCAAATCACAAATTGAAGCAGCATCTACTTCAGCATCTGACTTTTACCAACTCTCGAAGGCCCATTAGCTCAGTTGGTTAGAGCGTCGTGCTAATAACGCGAAGGTCGTGGGTTCGATCCCCCCATGGGCCAGAATTTCCTTTATTTATATACTACTGCTATGTTTTATTTGCGTACTTCATATTATAAAAATCAAATCAAATATAACCTTTCTTTATAATTATTTAATATTTTGTAAGAAGTCTTCAGAACATAGCATATTTCTTACATATTCATTTTGTTATTGCTGGTTAGTGACTTAATGTAACATTCTCTACGTTCGTTTTTACCCATTCTATGTTTTAATATAATATAATTAAAATCATTTCTATATTTAAAAGTATAGAAATAGCATTTATAATTCTTATGATAGTGACAATTTATTCTGCTTATTATTATCAAGATAAAATTTTATTATATCTTTAATTTTATTCAATTATCTTCATAAAAAACTTAAAAAGGAAATTTAAGTTTTAAAAAGAAATAAGTTTTTAAAAACTCTGTCGGTGCTTCTTAAAAGGAAGAAATACATTGTTGATCTTTATCACAAATTTCCAGTCATCGGATTCAAAGGGTAGTCGATAAGAATTATGAAATAAGTTATGAAACTTTTGAGTTACATAATTTGTATTTTTCTAAAAATTAATGCATCATACAAAGCAAGAATTATTGCATTTTTTTGAAAAATTATTTTCTCACATGCTTTTTTGGAGGAGGGACTTTGATGTGGACAATATTAAATAGTAAAACTGAGGTTTTTTTCTTCATTTCCCTGTTAGTAATTAGAAATTACCGGAGAGTGGCTTAATCCAAGTCCCATCAAATTTAGTATTACTAACACTCGCCTAGAACTAATTTTTATAATAATTAGCAAAAGTAGGAATTTTACTTAGTGCTAATTTTATTCATGAAAAATATTTATGCGGTAGAGATACTAAATACTGAGAAAAGATTGATTTTATATTAGACGTTTATTTCTTATCATACCTTTAACTACAATCCTGTATATGGAAAGGAGTGTTTTTAAAAGCGATGGAATAGAAAAAGCTAATATTTGACCATGCTAGTTTTAATTCATTCCAAATTCTCTAATTATTTGAACTTTGACATAGTTATTAGACTTATCAGAATGGCATAATAACTGAAATTGCTATCTACTGATAAGGTCGATAGTCACTTCACTTGTTTACTTAAAAAAAAAACTAAATAAAGTAAAAAAGAGGATGGTGAAAGAGTGGGGTAAGGGAGAAAAATAGGGTGGAGGAAAAAGGGTTGAAATCCACCTAAGATTTCTTTTTTCTTTTCCCATAATGTAATCGTTCATTTTACTAAATAATATTAAACGAATAAGTGTCAGCACTCTTTAAAACGGCCTATTTTATTATTAATCACTCAACTGTTTTTGTTATCTAATAAGATGACACCACCTGTTAGCGGAAAGTTTTCTTAATTTGATTCAAATATAAATCCATTGAATACTTGACTTCTTTTTGTTCGAAATAATCTTAACATTGAATTATAATTGTTATGAATGGTTTATTTTTTGCTTACAACTATCAAAATTCGATAAATAGATGCACGTGTGGCAATTGGCAAAACAAGCGATTAAACCATCTTATGTGGTCTAGAACTTTTATTATAGCACCAAATGAAATTCTAATTCGTTCGCTTGTGCTCCACCCTTGCAAAATAACCAATGTAATCTAAAGTTTATTTAACTAAAACAGTAAATATAACGCCAACTAGGTTAATGCTTTATTGCCACATATAGTGAAGTTAGTTGCTGAAGTTAGTTCCCCTCCCTTTTAGCACAATTATAAAATACGTTAATATTTTTTATATATAATCGACTGTGCATGTGAATATATAAATTCATATTAGTAAGAGGCGGATAGATATTTCATTTTCTAGAAATCCAAACGACCGATTTTAATCTTAAAGGAGGGCTCGAAGACAACTTTTATGTCAGTGCCATTTGTTAAAAGCAAATAAAATGATGGAACGAAAAAATTAATCTTATATTTCCAACACCAGGTAGATTTATTAAGCCACTGCAAGTCCAAATGTCATTTATCTTTTTAACTCAGCTGATTAAAAGAAACAAAATGATCCCTACCCATCTTGGATGGTAATGGCTGATTGCAAAAACAAGAAAATTCCGGTAACGAGCTTGATGCTTATAACCTTTTAATGGATTAAATAATTATATATAAACCAAAAATCAAAATATCAGGTATTTTGAAATAGGATACTTACTGTTGTTTCTTAATCGAAAATTGCTCTTCATCATAAATGCAAATTAAATCTGTTTGGCTCAGTATGCCGTGACGACAACTTTTTGATGATTCTATTTCACTAAGGGTAAGATGTGGAAGGGTAAGTGCATTTTCAGAATTCTATGTTCATTCTTTGATCTTGATTTCAGCCCTATTAAATACTTTTTCATTCAGTTCTTTTTTTGACGTGTATGTGAATATCGTCTCGTTTCGGACCATATTATTTTATTTTAATTTAGTTCACCATTAATCAAAATTTACTCAAATGCAAAATGTTAAATGCAAACATCTACTCTTTGCATCTTTGCTTTCACCCCTATTTCGACGAATTAAACCTATTCTAACGTAGGTGCAAAAGCGCATTAAGTTTTAGAATCCATTGGCAAACTATATATAATATCTTCAGCGCAAATGCTTTGAATGTCATGTTACCTCAAGTTTTACTCTATATAACAAAAACAAAAAAATAAGTAACTCAATATCGAGGAAACGAATTCAAGAAATTTACAAGAAAAGGAATTGATTATTTTTCAAAAACATGCATTTTAATATCTTAGATGAAAATTTACGTTAAGGAAATCGAAATATAAATATAAACCATTTTGGTTAATTAAGCATGTATGTGCAGATGTTTCTTCTACATTTTCTCCTAAATAAGTGAACCGAATTCAAACAAACTTGGCCCAATATTTATATTAAGAGAAAGAATATAGTGAACTTCACAAAGCGCAAAATAATTGAGTGTTGACTTAATTTAATTTCAATTTTACAATTTATCCGCAATAACTTCCGAGCAAATTGTCCTAAAAGATCGTTTTGACATAGTTTAAAATATAAAAATTTTATCTTTTCAGTGGTAATAATTTAATTTCAGAGCAATTGTTTCTTCAATTCAATTCGATTATTAATACTTCCAAAATGTAATAAATAGTTAAATAGATGCAGACGATTTCGAAATGAACTTTATTTGTAGATATTCCGTTGTTAGATAACGGTGAGACTTTAAACTGCTCTAGCGTTAACTTTCCAGAGACACAAATTTCATTTCCAAACCTTTCGTTTCGCTCATCTTAATAAAGTTTTGAAATATTAGTTTATATTCAATTCATAACAATCGTTTTGTTTGGTTTTTGCTGAATATTTTTATTCAAATAATTCCAGCAAAGATTTTAAAAAATATTTAAAAAATAAAGCTATAAAAATATAAGTTCATCATCATATTCTTTTATTAATGAAAAAATAACTATTTCATTAATTAATTCTAAAAGGTTACCTTATATTTCTTATTTCTTACTTAATGGTATCCCACATATTTCTGTATTAATGAGTTTAGATTTCCGACTAAACAAATTAGGCTGCTATCTAGGGATATTAATGTGACGAGGGGTAACAGAAAAATCGATAAGAAATTTTTCTATTTGGCAAATAAAAAAATTTGCAAAAAAAAAAAAAAAAAAACTTCTATGTATCGCAAGAAGAATAAAAATGATTAATATAATTAATATGAAGGATATATTAACCCTTTATAAAGTACAAATGAACTGGATTCGACAAGATTCCTCCTTTTACTTAGTTATAAAGATATTTTTAAATGTCGAACTTGACTTTATTAGCCTTTTATTCAAAATGCATTCCATTTCAGTTTTGAGTTATGACACATAAATAAAAAATTGTATTTTCATTCTTGTTTTAAAGGGAAAAAATTAAAAATATAGATTTAACATTAATTAATATAAATCATTAATTGTTAATCAAGATAAAAATCTAATGAATAAAGATCAAACACATTGAATAATTGTATATATTTTGTTAACAAAGTGTCTTTAGAAAGTGCACTGCCTAGGATGGTAAAATGTACAAATCTATTACCATTATTTGTGAAAAAATATAAGAAGCATTTATAAAATTAATATTAATAAGTCACGGTGAAAATGTACCCTGGGACTGCTTTTAAAAATCATCTGCTTTAATTGAGAGTCTCATTTTAGTTTAAAAACAAACAAACATCGCAGACGATAAAAGAATTTTGAGTATATAAAAATCGTTTTCACATTTTTAATGTTTTTCACATTAAAAATATTAGAAAATAATTAAGTATTACTCTTGAATAACACAAAGTATGTTATCTAGCATTTTATAAATCACAAAGAATACAGCAGTTGTTTTTAAAGGGGGGAAAAAAAAGGAAGATTCTTGTTTGGGAAGCAGCTGGAATTCCATCTTCCCGCAGCAGTCGTGGCCGAGTGGTTAAGGCGATGGACTTGAAATCCATTGGGGTTTCCCCGCGCAGGTTCGAATCCTGCCGGCTGCGTAGTATTTTTTAGAATGCGCTAATGATGATAGAGTTGACATTTTGATTTTTTTTTTCAACTTAATTATCAATATACAATTATTTTTTTATTTAGATATTCAATGACGCAATATGAAATGAATTCTTTTTCTTCGTAGATTTTAAAATGCCGCCATTTCACGTAGATTGATTTATTAAATGAAAATCACATGAAATTATGCCATAATAAATTTCTTTTTTTTCCGTAAATTGATTATTTTGCTGAAACATTTACATCATTATGTCTAGTTAGTATTTTAAAGATTAAAGACATATCAAAATCTTTTTAAGAATTATCTAAAAAAGCATTTTCATTACCAAGAAAATGTCCTAAAAAAGATGTCATGATATTTTGCAATATATAAATATATGTGTGTGTGTGATTTTGGAATTTCGAGAAGGTTCTATAAATTATGCTTTTCCTTTAGAAGAGAAGATGTTAGATAAAGAATGTCGAAATGACTTAAATTGTTATAAAACAAAAACAGTGCAGACATATGTTTAATAGAGAAGGTAAAAAGCCGATATGAATTTCATATAAAATCAGTTATTATTATTATTACTATTATATTAGCTTCAATTTTCATTTTTACATATAATTGATTTATACTTTTACTTAAAATACATTTCGATAAAAATTTCAAACATAAATCTCCAATTTTTTTAAAACTTTTATTTTGATACATTATATCCACCAATCCTAGTGTATGATAAATTTTGAAAATAATAAAAAAAAATTTATTCAACGAAAAAAAAATCGAAAATAACGAAAATATTTTTAAATCAAGAAGAAAAAAATCAAAAATAATTTAAAGTCAACGAAAAAAATATCCAATACTATAAATTATATCTAATTAATCGAAATAAGAATACTGAACAGATTTATGTAATATTAGAAACCATATTAACCTGTTAACTTAATATGACAAATTAATATCGTTAATGTCAAAGCAAAACGAATTAAATATGAGTCAATTACTCGGTTCACAGTTTAAAGATAATATTTACACCTGAAATTACTATTGCTAAAGAAAAATCGACATCGATTCGATTTTCATCGTAATAAGCCATCAATCAGTTAAGCAAATATAACACAACAACTGTGTCAAAATAAAGAAACAACTGGCCCATGGGGGGATCGAACCCACGACCTTCGCGTTATTAGCACGACGCTCTAACCAACTGAGCTAATGGGCCTTCACGCAGATGTACAATTTTTCAGTTGCTGATATGATTTGATTCAGATTTTCGAATTGATAATTTCACCTTCTTCCAAAAATGTGTATTTAAATTTCATAAGCTTACATATGTTATATAAATATCATATAAGATAATAAATAATTATAAATATAATGTGTCATCGAATAAACATGTTTTTATCATCATGGGAATGTACCTTTCCCATGATGAGTATACTTTTCAAAAACAGTCAACTTGTTAAAGCGGGGAAAAAGTAATGAAGATATATGTGCATACTTGTTTATGATGGCAATTACAATTTTCACTTTAATATGCTAAGAAATTTATAAACAACAGCTAAGAAATAGTGACTAAAAATTGAGCACTGCATCGGCCGGGAATCGAACCCGGGCCGCCCGCGTGGCAGGCGAGCATTCTACCACTGAACCACCGATGCTTCGAAAAATGACAAACAACTGGTGAAGATGCGCAGGAAAAAGCATTCTAAATTGGATTAATTTTTAGGTCATTTTATGTCAGCGTGTTTTCGCTGCGGCTGTATTTATGCTAGCGGCTCTACTTTGCCAACAACAATATTTCTTTCTTTCTTTTTTTTTAAAGCGTGCTTTATCTTAGCCAAGAAAATGCAACAGGTATTTTCAAGTCATGTATCGTCTCACCACCCAGCAGCGTAGAGAGTATAATTGACAACCGGAGCATTATATGATTTTTTTTTCGCTATTTCCTTACGTTACCAGCGATTTCAAATTCGAAGCATGACTTAATTTTTTCGCTCTCACATGCATATCTCTTTCAAAGGAACACAAACTGACAATTTGCCCCTATAAGGCCCCCTAATATTGACGACCAGTGATCCATATCCCTCTCGCCTAAGATCGCCGCACCCTTGACACTACTTATCGCAGTTTTCAAAATTCCGAATGGAATATAAATAAATAAATAAAACACGAAAAACATGTGGCGTTGGCAACAGGAGTTCTTACAGCTCAAGTACATTCTACTCTTGGCGTTGGCAACAGCAAGAAATTATTATAATTATTTTAGAATAACTGGCTGATGGAACTTTGCAAATGTTATCTTTTTCCTATTTAATTTTGCTGCAGTTTAAACTTCGAGTTTAGTAAATCATTAATATGTATTCCTATTATTTCATCAAATATTTAGAGTGCTTTAGTAATTATTAATTAAATATTTATTTTCTTAAAGTATGAAGTTTTGTGTTATTTTCCATCGCCACATTGACGACCTCGGACGTGATGAATTTTCAACAGCTGTCTTGGCGCCATCTCTCCATCAGCAATGCAAAGTTCCATCAGCCAGTTATTCTAAAATAATAATAATAATAATTTCTTGTTGTTGCCAACGTCAAAAGTAGAATGTACTTGAGCACCAGGTAGGCACAGGTAGCCCCCCCACCAGCGACAGCGAGATTTTAAGAGTACCGCCGATTGAATCGAACACGCCGTCCGGAGCGGGTAACAATCTCTGGTCGGGATCTTTCTTCACACTTTTAAAAAAATTAGGATAAAAAAGTATTTTTATTTTATTATTAAAAAAGATTATACGATATCACATGCTTATAAAAAATATCGATTGCTATTATTATTTAAAAATCCATATATAGTTTCTTCCGATTAAGATTTAAACTAGGCAAATGGCACTAATTGTATGCAAGATTAATAACACTAAATTCGGCCATGAAATTTATACAAATGTTGAGATAATATTTAGTTTTAAGCATATTCTGATTTGTTTGAAATTGGGACAAAAAAAGTGTTTTTCTTTTATAAAATCAGTCCGTTGCTCGGACATGCACCTCCCTTGTATTGGCTAAGATGTTAAACATGAATATATTTATCAGATGGGGATAAAAAAAAATGAACTTTTCAGTAGTGTTTCGGAAAAGTTCATTTTTTATTTTCTCGCATACACAGTATTGAAAAAGAGCATAAAAATATCAAAAATATTAGAATTCTTGATTTTGATGAATCTACACTTTTTAGACCATCCTGAATTCGAAAAACATATTTATGAAAAATAACCATCTGTCTGACTGACAAAGTTGACTCGACAACGTTTTGGATAAGACGGTTGAAATTCGGTATAAGATTCTTACAATAAATTAGCAGATTTCTAACAAATTTTGAGCAAAATCCGTTTACAGAAAGTCTGTCTATCCGGCTGTCCGAATATAATTTAACGCAAAGCCTACAAAACGAAGAGAAGTCGATAAAAATAATATTCGGTATACAGATTTAATATATTTAGTGTAGACATATATAGAAATCTGAACCAAATCCAGCAAGATTCCTGTCGATCTGTAACTTCAAAAACATGCAAACGCAATAGTTCAAAACTGCAATGACTTGAATATAACAAAACTAATATGGGATTTTATGGTTAAAAGTGCGAATTTTTTTTTTCAATCCGTGGGAAAACGCAAATACAAATACAAATTCGATTTTCGGATTCTTTTCTCTGCACGTCAGGGATTAATCGCCAAATATTTCATTAAAGATCACGCAATAAATTTTTAAAAAATGCCAAATTCTCGCTAAAAATTTATGTTTTGTTATTTCTGTATATCAATGTAAAAATTAGCTTTCAACTTAAGTCTAGCCTCCACCCAATATGTTGCGCAACATCAAACGAACATAAAATATTTTTATAAATCCTCCAAAATAGCTACAAAACAATTTTTTACAGAATGAAGATTTTTGGTATTTAATGTGTTCCTATCAAAATTGGATTTCCTTCTTTAGGACAAAATGAGATTTGAATCGCTGTTTAAAATCAGACGCTAACAAAGCAATGTATCGTTTATGCATACCACAGATCTTGCTATTTGCACATGTGCAGTTTGAGGTTTTCGCGCGAGTGAAATAATTTAAATCTCAATTATAAAACCCCACTCTTTATTTTAATATGACTTTGATGTTCTAAAACCTTCTCCAATAAATACTCTATAAAATGACATAAATATCTCCAATATTCGTTAAATATTTTTCGAGTTTTTGTGTTTCAAATAAACAGAAGCTTTCAGGAGACCATTTTATATTACGTATAAATATATAATGACAATTTATTCGCATTCGAAAAGTAGTTACTTTCTTATTTGAATCTCACCTTCACTTCTGAGTTTCAAGGGTTTTTTATTATCTATCGCTAAGTCTAACACGAGATGAACTGCTGTTTCAGCTAAATTAATTATTTTATGTGTTTTTTCACGTTCACTTTCCCAGTTTTCTGCCTTCCTATTCAGACTATGCCATTGGCTGTCGAGACTGCTGCGTTCAGTGGTCGGCTGTGTGCAGGAAGAAGACTATGCCGTTCCATTGAGATGTTTCTAAAAAGAAATCTTTAAAATGCGTCCTAAAAAAGGCTAGGGATCTCCATAATTATGAAAGAAGTATGAAAATCTGATTTCCCCTCAATCGCACCTATTTTCCTCTCCCACGTTTAAAGAATGTATCATAAATATTCATAAGTTCTACTAAATAAAATTGAATTTTCAATGGATAAAGTGATAATTAAAAAAATTATGTATTTTAGATTATGACGGATTTTCTCCCATATGAGAAAACCAAGCTGCCTGACTTTCAATTAATTTCTTATGTCAACTGTTTAATTGCGTCTTGTAAAAATTGAAAGAAATCATTTCGGCGATTTTCATATGAAAAGTATTATCTAGGGTTAATTAGCAAGAATTGGAGTGGGTTATATTTTTCTTAAATATCTCAATTGTTAGAGCAGTTTTTCTCAAAACAGAATTTGAGTATCACAGATTTACTAAAAAGAATTAAATTTAGAAAAAAGATATATATATATATATAAATTAAAATGCATAAAACTTTTAATGGGGTGTTTAACGTACAAATTTCTTAATACTAAAAAAAGCATATTTTTAAATTTTACTTTTCTCCGAAGTTGTGAGATAGTAGTCTACTTTTTATTATTATTCTTTTTAACTTTATTTTAATTTACATTTTTTTAATAATATTATTTCCTCGTAATATTACATCTTCTTTTTTGAAAAAAATATGGTAATATTCATAGGTCGATACAGTATCTGTGAATCGGAACATGCATGATTTAAAAAAACATTCAAATAGCTCCATAGGACAGACCTATAGATCTAGAAATACTATACTTGTGATGCAACTACATTTTGGTTACTAAAAGAGTATTAAAAAGGAAATTTTAATGGGAGTTTTATTAAAAATTAATAAAAATTTCAATATTTTCTCGGAATAATTTCGGAGCATATTATTGCATAACAATACATTTTTACATTCCTTTAAATTTTTTTAAAAAAATGTTTATTTGTGACATCAACATAATTTAAATAATTTTTTTTAATTTTACACCATTGGTTTCCAAAGTTTAATTTAATGAGTTCTTTGAATGAAGTTGATCCGAGTTGCGACGATATTAAATACATTTTATGCGATTTGCTAGCTTCCACTGAATCATTATCAAACTCGAAATTTTCCTCAAACTGAATTGAGCCAACTGTTCGAACCTCCTTCAATTTTTTAATAATAAATGTTTATTACATTTGGTTCATAATAAAATCTCTAATTTCAAACTCTAAACAGTTTCCAACAAGGAAAACTAGAACGAGAAAGACATGCCACGAACAATGAAATGCTTCTGTCACAAAATCGGTAACAACGTATTGTACATGTCGGCAGCGATTATCACAGAAGAAAAAATTAATGTTCGCTATCCGTCGACTGAGATTGTTTGCCAGAATGTAGTTTAAAAAAAATCTGAATTATTATTCTGAAATTAATTAGTTTAGTTTAGTTATATTAAAGTCCCGTTGTAAAGCAACACTAGGACTATTTTGGGACGGACGTCGTAATTTTGAACCACGGTCAGATGAAGAGGACGACACTTGAACTGGCACCACACTCTCCACACCACACCACACCCACTGGAGGACATTTGGTCTGACAAATTTAATGAGAAAGAAACCACCTCACACGATTGTTTTTCGGTGGAATCGAGTCTCCAATCTGAAACCCTCCGGTTCCGAAGCTGAGACCTTACCATCAAGCCATCACGGCCGTCTGAAATTAATTAAAAGAATACTTGATTTTGATCGTCTTATGCATTAACTTTGAATCGTGATTATTATGCCGAACAAGGTATGCAAAATCTGAGCGATGTTTACTTGAAAAGAACAATTAACATTCTTTCATTTGCATTTTCATAAGCAATTGAATAAGTTGCCGGTGTCCTGGCTTAGGGGTAGCGTGTCTTCCCCGTGATCTTGTGCCCCTAGTTCGAGCATGGTTGTTCTTTCCTTGTATTCTATCTGTGAGAAGTGTGAATGAACCCTCCTGTAAAAAGGGGATGTGCAAGCGAACGTGTGCGTTCATCATCTTCCTTTGAGCTAGAAGTCAGACTTCTGCCTTCTAGTGCTCAGGTGTCTTTACCATCAAAAGCTACTGCATCCCCTTTCTGAGTTAAAACGGTCGCGACATCATCATCATCAGAAGTAATGATTCTACTCAACAACTAATGGTAGATCTGATATGTCATCAAGAGTGCCCGGTCCATTTTACGTTGTTGTGGATAAATTAGAAACTCAAAGAATTATAATTTTTTATGTTCCAGACATACTCTCTTCGACTTCAGAATACATCGCCTTCAGAAAAATGCCATGATTTTAGAAGTAAAGTTAGATTTAAGTCCAATTGTAAAAGATCATTAGTGTGTTGCATTACGGCCAGTCCCTGGTTATCTAAATTTCCAAATCTACTAATAGGAAAATATTGTGCCATTCAGCTTTAAATTTAAGACTGCTACAAGAATATACGGTAGACTTTGGAGTGATTACGGATTTCATGTCCAGTTCTAAAAGAGCACTAGCATTATCGCCAATTCGAAAGCAATGTCTTTATAATCGAACGAAAACACAAAATTATATAATTGTCAAAGTATCGTTAAAAAATCGTCACATCTCGGAACATCCTAATTTTTTGGGGTCCTTGGGTAACTGTCTACTTTGCCTATTTAATAATAAGGCAATGGAGGTATGAAAAAATGCGAGTAGAATCCAGTCCGGTCTTGTAAAAATACTTCAGTATTAGTTTGGGCTTCCGAAATCCAGCCTGCGTAGGTTGCTAATCCAAAAATGCTTCTCCTAGTTCTTATTAGTAGTTCTTCTGAAGTCACGACTGAATGTTAATCTAATAAAACCTTAAACCTGTTCCCAAAGACATGAGCTTATTCGCCTCAATCCAGAATTCTGATTATCATACATTCATGACCCTGCCGCGTAACATCCGAATTATTGTGTTAGTATATCATTAATGGCATTTCCTAGGTGGTCTTCGAATGTATTCGATAAATTAGTTCCAGCAGTGCACTTTACAAGAAACATCGCCTTCCTTCCTTTTCTTGTGCCTCACTTTGGCGACCTCCAAGAGAAAAGCTACGTAGGATTAAATGCCGAGAAAAGAAATGGAAAAAAGAATTTCTTTTAATGAAAAACCGCGGGAAAAAGTTTCTTTTTAGTTCGAGAGAAATTCAAGGTAGCAAAAGCAGTCAGTCTTCTATTATTCGAAGAGAAAGTTACAAGGAAAAAAAATGAAGTGTTCTTAAGAGGGAAAATTCTATTTCATAACCGGATGCGAATGATATTAAGGAGGGAAATAAAAAAAATGTCAAAATGGAAGACATAAGAGCAGTAAAAAAAAATGGGCCACCCACACGTAAACGAGATAACCGCAGACTATCCAATTTCCTAAACTGTTTCGAAAAGACAATATCGCTGAATTTGATCCGCCGTCATAACACAGAAGTTCATGAACAATTTCATGGCATCAGCGATGGGTCATCAGGTTAAATTTTTTCCAAAAAGGTATCATTTGGACTGAAACGGAAGATAATAAGGTTTTTCTTACATTGTTTCGTACTAAATGCTCCGATAATGAAAATTTTTGGCTGATTTTTATTTATTTATTATTATTTAGAAGATTCTAGACGCAACTTTATTCTTATGTATATGAACTTTGGAATTCTATACTTTTCGAATGAATTTTCTGCCCAAAAAGAAAAAAAAATGGAAGCAATATTGTGAAATATGATTTTTTAAATCGATTTATTTAATGTAGTTCATTTAGAGTTAATAATTTTTTTATTGTGCTACTCAGAAATATCTGTAGGATTATTCTTTCTCTTTTTATGTGGGATAAGTTTTTGCAATTTTCCAATGATAAATCATGTGAATATATTTTAGGAAATAATAACTGGCAACGGCAACGTCATGGTGTTTCGGAGTTCTGCGATGCTACTAAGTGGTTACGAGCATCTCCACATCATAATTTGGTTAGCCCCTCCAATTTAACGAAGTCCACCAATCCTCCTTACACGATGGTTTTTTACTGGAATCGGGTCTCGAACCTGAAACCCACCTGTATCGAAGCCGATATTTACTTCCAGACCTCAGTGGAATCTATCATAATTTGTATTAGCAACTATAATTTGTGATTTTAAGGGAAAAATTAAAATTAATTGAAACTAGTTTAGCTCTAATGTCATGAAATTTGGTATAATTATTTATTTAGTTTTTATGACAGAATTAGTAATAAAGAAGTAATGTTTTGATTATTTGTCGGAGAATAAAGAACTTTAATGGATTTGCATTACATGCGGTTCACTATGGGGCCTGAATTATTAGTTATTTAAGTGGAGATAAACTTATTTTATCCTTATGTAATATCATAATATATAACAAAATACTTTGATACGTTTCACATTTATACGTCATTACGTCTCTATAAAATTCATTTATAACCAACTAGCCGCCTTTGGCGACCAGCTAGTTCAATTAAATCACATATTCATTAGCCTTGAAGTAACTCCGGGCATTGATTGGCCTGAAATTAATATTCTCTTTAAGATGATGGAATGAACGTTCTAAAAGAACGCGTTTTCCTAATATTCTTTTATTTAATAAATCAGTCAGTTCTAATGATTGATTTAGAAGACTGATTGATGTAGCAAGTTTTATTTCAAATATTAATAAAAATATTTTGTAAAATATGGCTCACAGAGCAAAGTATGAAGAAATCTAAAACTCATTATTCATAAATGCATTGTTTGACTCAAACTACATAAAATGTAATTATTTACTTCATTTAGATCAAATTAATAGTATTAAACAATATATATGCCTATTAATAATACTTTACAAATTGGCCATTGGAAAGGAATTTGAATGCATATCCTGTATAAATTCAATCCTGTAAATAAAGATAATTTATTCAATTAATGATTTAAATATTGCAAACGATCATAGAATCCTTTGCCTTGCATTTTTCAAAGAAAATATCAAATTTTATATTTCTTTTATTTTATCCAGTCACGTGCTAAAAGTTGCATTTCTTTAGATTTATTTTACGATGATAGTTTTTTTTATTAGAACTTCCGGCATTCTTTTATTTTATCCAGTCACGTGCTAAAAACATGGTTAAAATATTTCTTTAAAAATTCGTTAAAAATATAAGCTTACGTTATAAATTAAAAAAACTGATATCGTTAGAAAGCTAATTTTTTTAATCTTTAAATGGATATAAAAATCATGTTTGTGCAATAATATTTTCGAAAGTTATAGCGGAAAAACATCGAAATTTCGCTTAAATTTTAATTAATTCAAATTCTAATTAAAAATTCGAAAAAAGGGCGCGAGGTGCACATTCCCGACCTCCAAGGTATACATGTACCAAATTTGGTAGCTGTAGGTCCAACGGTCTGGCCTGTAGAGCGCCAACACACACACACACATTGAGCTTTATAATAAGTATAGATATAGATTATAACCATTTGGAACAATACAGTATTTTGTGCAACACGAAACTTCGGTTATATGTTAATTTTTCTCGTTCGCAAAAGGGCAGTTTTTTGCCTCAATTATTATTTATCAGTGTCTGCTAGGAAGGGGGGGGGGAGAGTTTCAGGATTTATCAATTATTCACAATAATTCATGAATTAAAAGCTGATATATTTGTTTGGTGCTAATTTAAGCAATGAAGCAACTCGGGGATATTTAAAAAGTAGAAATTCGTCAAAATATTGAGATTAAATTTTTTGACGATTGCTATACTTTCTTTATACTTCGATAAGTATAGAGAATGTTAAAATATTTGATACATAAAAATATTATTCATTTCTCATGTAAACAATGCAAGAAAAGCTATGTTATTATATATAAATATGTTTAAAAAACGCTAAAATGTAACTTTTTCTCATTTTATAACTAGAAATTTTTCTAAACCTCCAGAATGAGGCAAAAAAAAAAAAAAAAAAAAAAAAAAAAAAACCAAAAAACTTGAGTAAATCTTAGCTAATGATGCTGCAATTGGAAACATATGGCGTCATATTTAATAGAAATGTGCAAAACTCTGACTCGTTATTCTCGAGGGACTAAAAAAAGGAATCGTTTCATTCAAAAATATGAGCCCTCGCTATGTTTTTGCTTGTAAAATAACTCACAAAATTGCTTCCACAAGGCAATTAGGGGAGTTAACTAACACGCTTTCACAAGGCAGAATTCTTTTTTTTTCCGTCTAAATTATCTTCTTTTCTCTTTTTTTTTTTTTTTTCGTAAGTGTGCTTTAGCACAAACGCTCAAAGATAATAATATGCTAATTTTTTACTTTCTCGTAAATAAAATACTGTATAGAAAAGTACTATTTCGAAAATACTTAACAGTACTATAAACATAATTTAAAGAAAGATATTAAACAATATACGGTACTTTTTCATTATACCGGCTTAAACCTCGCCAAGCAAGCTTTTTGGCAACAGCTCACAGTCGCCATTTTGGCCCAGCCGACAAAATGGTTGCGACTTTCTTAAAAAATGAAGTGGCAAAAGGTTACCGGCGGCAATATTCCGTTTGGCGTTGATTGAATAATTATTGGCGACTTTTCGCCTGCCCCAGTATAATGGAAAAGTACTGAAAATATAGTAATCCTGAAAAGATTTTGAATTCGAGAATTTAATGAATTTACTTTTCAGACATTTTTGAATAGAAAAAACTTATTTTTGGAATTATGCTTGTCTGTTCATAAACACGATAATTAAAAAGGACTGTGAACTAGATGGATAAAATTTGGTATGTAGACCTAACATCAGATTGGTTGATTTCTAACAGATTTTGAATGAAATTTATTTACAGGAATTATGTTGTAGAGCTTTAATAAATAAAATATAAACATTTAGCTGGATAAAATTTAGTATTCAGTTTTAGCATTTGTCTGGCATTCTATGTATCCGTCCATTTGTCTGAATGCCTTGTGAATTTAATTGCTCAAAAACACTTACAGCTAGATCGACGAAATTTCACACGTAGACTTTACATCAGGTTTATTGATTTTTTATATCAAATTTTGAATTTTCTCCATTCACATTGAATTTATCTATATGCCCGTTTTTAAGTTAATGCATTTATAAGCATACGGTAAACAGAGAAACTTCCTTTTAATGGAGTTATTTAAATTTTTATAAAAATTTCATAAGTTGTTATGAAAGCTACATATTGAAATTTCATCTTTTTAGCTGAATGGACTTTCGTGAGTTCAGGTTCGTAGACCTAATTTCAAAAGAATGTTTTTCGAATCCAGGAGGAAATATTTATTCGCCAGAATTTGGAATCATATATATATATATATATATATATATATATATATATATATATACTATATTAGCAATATAAGGGAAAATGGAACTAAAAATAGGAATTGAAACTAAAAATTATTTTATATTCGAACAAGATTAAAATTTAAAAAAACTATTAAAAATTACCATCGTATTTAGAGAGCGCTAATGCTGCTGCTACCAAAATACAGATGAGTCTAAGTAAATTAGAAATATATGCAAAGTAAAAAGAAATACAATCGAATCATAATTACAACAAATAGAAAAAGAATCCGGCCTGAAGACTTTTTCAAGGGTCACCCTCAGGCAAGGATTCAAAATAAAGGATTTTTTTCTGTGAGGTATCGGTGGACTATGGTCAAAAGTATTGACACCTCGTGACCCGAAAATTAAGGCCAAAGAAAAACATCAATTTAACAGCAAAAACACAAAACAAAATAACATTACAATCATCATCAAATAAAGTAAGAATGTATGCAAAAATATAAAAAATAAATTTACTTAATATTCAACTATACTATATATATATATATATATATATATATATATATATATATATATATATATGCATTTCATAATGCACAGAGCATTTATTTTGCTTTTTTTGAATTACTTTTTTCCCTCATTATAACGCTCATGTTTACTTATATTAAGTAAAGGACGAACGTATTATATTGAAGCAACCCTCCCCCCACACAAAAACATATTTTTAAAATTAATATAAATATTAAAGAAATTTTTATCATTTTAAGGTATATTTTTCATAATTGAAATAGGAATATTATTCATATTTCAGCTATTTTCCCTGAAATTTTTATGCTTATGCAAATATAATCTTATATTAATAGATTATTTTTAGAGGTGCTTTTAGACTATGCTCCTAGCATTAATCAAAGAGATTGAATTTTGGATTAGCTATATAACGGTATCAATATCGTTTTTTTTTTTTTGTTGTTGTTGTTGTTTTCAAATTTAAAAAATTTTCGTGAATAAATTTCAGCATACAAAATAAGGCTATGTCTCTCTTCAAATAATTTGTATTTGAAATTATGTTTATATATTCCGTCATTAAATTCATTCTACTTTATTACTATTAGTTACCTTAAAATATATACATCAAAAAATTACTTCAAACTGTGTAGCATAAATTTAATTGTTTCGAAATATAAATAATAAATTCATAAAAATTACTTCTAAATGTGTGCATTAAATTTTAACAAAAATTATTCAAAATATATAAAAATATAGACAAAAACTTTAAAGTATATTCCAAAAATTGGGACAAAAATTATTTTGAAATGCCTATCAAGTTTTCGGATAGATGGAGTACTTTTCGATATTTTTTCACAAGAAATTTTATCAATTATTCACTGAAAATTTTTCAAGCATCTGAAATTTCTATCAAACAAATTCTGTTTTTAATTTGACAAAATTAACAGACAAAAACTGAGCATGGGTTTACACACTTTGAAGACAGACGAAAAATCTATATTTAGAGTGAAAGAGTTACTTTTACTTTTTTTATTATTACTATTATTTCATTTCTGAAAGAACAAATAAGATATTGCAGAAGTAATTTGAGAAAATTTACTGAAAAAAATATGGATTTAAGCAATTTGAAGACGGATAAAAAATCTATATTTAGCGTGAAAGAGAATTTGCTTAATATTATTATTATTTCATTTCTGAAAGAACAAATAAGGTATTGTAGAGGTCATTTGGCAAAATTGACTAAAAAAAATATGGATTTACGTAATTTGAAGATGGATAAAAAATTTATATTTAGAATGATAGAGCTACGATGCAAAATACTTAGTTATTGTTTTTTATTTCCAAAAGAATAAATAATGAAATTGTAGAAGTAATTTGACAAAAGTGACAGGAAAAAATTTTCACGAATTTGAAGACATCAATTATTAATTATTATTATTATTTCATTTTTGAAAGAACAAATAAGATATTGTAGAGGTCATTTGGCAAAATTAACTGAGAAAAAGTATGGATTTACGCAATTTGAAGATGAATAAAAAAAATTATTTTTAGAATGACAGAGCTAAGACCCAATATACTTATTCATTATTTTTTTTATTTCCCAAAGAATAAATAGTGAAATTGTCGAAGAAATTTGACAAAACTGACAAGAAAAAATTATCACAAATTTACACAATTTGAAGACATTAGTTATTAATTATTATTATTATTTCATTTTTGAAAGAACAAATAAGATATTGTAGGGGTCATTTGTCAAAATTGACTGAAAAAAAATATGGATTTACGCAATTTGAAGATGGATAAAAAAAATTATATTTAGTATGAGAGAGCTACGATGCAATATACTTAGTTTTAATTTATTTCCAAAAGAATAAATAGTGAAATTGTAGAAATAATTTGACAAAACTGACGGGAAAAAATTATCACGAATTTACACAATTTGGAGACATTAATTATTAATTATCATTATTTAATTTCTGAAATAATACATTAAGAAATTGTTTCAATCGTGAAAAAATAGATGTTAATAAGAATTTCCTATCCAAACTTATGTAAAATGAACTCTCGCGACAGACTACCGAAATAAAACCATCCATCAAAATTAAGTTCGCTAATCCGAGCAACGATGACACCAGGCGAATGTTGATTTTTCCATATCGTCGTTCCGTCCAGCTGGCCGCGAAGAATTTAATTCTCCGAGCGAGCCAATTAAAGCCCCCAAGTTCAGAGTCCGGCAAGGGTCGATGGTCCGGCACACACCACTGATCCCGTCACACCTCCCTCGCTCTAACGAACTTTATGGGCTATGATTAGCCGTACATTGGACCCGGCTTTTCCATTTCCTCATCAACAAACACATCCCACTGTCGCGAGGCAGGTTTAATAGCCTCACTTTTGTTTGTGGAGTCGAATATTCTAATGGCTTTTTAACAGCCACTTATGACTTACTCACGTACGAATTTTTAAAAGTGATTATTAACATGGAATATGTTTTGTGGGTGAGTCAATGGTTTAAAAATAGTAAGTACAAAAAATAAGCAAAATATGGGGGAAGGAAAGAGAAAGGGATTTAATTTATGGTCACTCTATCATTTGCTAGAAGACCATCTATTGCATGGTTCTCAAGACAACTTTAGAAACAACTCACACAACTTTGGAAAAATTTCTGCTGATTTCGAGCTATCATGGACGCAATTTGACAATAACGCAAACACCCTTCGTTTAAAAGTTTATATATATATGTAGGGTGTCGTGATGGCCAAGCAATAACGAGTCCAGATGATACTTAAGAATTTAATGGATGACAATGAAGTTAGATTAATGATGAACAAATGGTGATGACTAATTTACAGGATGAAATGGATGACCAAGTTCGTCTATTAACATACAAGTTTGTCTTTTAACAATATGTCGTAATTTCGTCTTCCGTCTTTACACATACGTCTTCAGTTGTTTTAGAACGTCGTAATCATGCCTCGTCCAGACATGAACTGCACTTTACTCACGTTTTTTCCACCAGATGGCTACTTAGTGGCGAGAAGTGAGGTCACAGGCGTCACTCAATGGCGGGAAGTGAGGTCACAGGTGACACTCAATGTTAGGAAATTATATACTTGGCACCACAAATATATATACCTGTCTCTCTCCATATGAAAGTACTACGAGAATCGGTGTTTAGGCTAAAACGGCACTCTCTACCTACCCTCCAATGTCCGAGAAATCGACAACTGTGGCGGTGACGGTGTAATGGTCTGAACAGGCATCATGTTAGATGGCCGCACATCTCTCCACGTCTGTGACAGAGGCTCGTGACTGGTGTGAAGTATAGGGATAAGGTCTTGGAGCCCTATGCCTTTCCGGGGTGAAGTGGGCCCGGGTTCATTTTAAAGGACGATAGCGCGAGGCCACATAGAGATATTCTGATCGAGAATTTCTCAAGAGTAAGGATATTCGCCAGATGGATTGGCAAACTAGGTCTCAGACCTCAGTCCTATAGAACATGTTTGTGAAGCTCTGGCGAGGGTAATTGCAACTCGCACCCCACCTCCCTTCCAGAAACTGAAAGCAAGGTTGGGAAATGAGTAGGACCAATTGCCACATCCACTGATAAACTGCCTTATTTCCAGTATGACATCACGTTGCAAGGCTTGTATAGCTCTAAGAAGGGACCATACCCCTCTATTAATCCATTTCTTTTGTGTATTCTGCAACCGCTGCTACAGACCTTCAGACAATCACAACTGTTACACCACAAACATGTGTGATTATAATAGCTGTTGAATGTTTATTTTGTTTACTTTATAACAACCTATGTTCACTCCAATATTTTTAAAACTGTCCAGTAGTTCTGGAGATCGTAGATCAAATATGAAAATTCTCTTAATTTCTTACATTAGTATGTGTATTTTATATATTATATATATATATATATATATATATAGCTTTATTTAGCCCATACTAACTTCATTCTAGATATTCTCTTATTTCATGATCCATTCCACTTTTCCTATCTAATTACTTCAACAGAAACTTTGGAAAATTGCTAAGTTGGCTAAAAGTCTCATTTTCCACATTACGAATGAAGCGGGAAAATCCGCTGACTTGACAGAATTCCTCTTAAAAGATCCCTCTGTTTCCCTTTCCTAGTACGAGCGAAAATCCCTCTCTAAATATCATTGTATTAGCACTGTGACAAAATATTTTTCATATCAGTATTATGTCTTATAAGAACTTGAAACATGTTGTTAGAAATGTAGAAATGATCGAATGATTTCGTAGATATGTCTTCTAGCCCAAAAAGTTTGGAAATTGAGGCAAGTTGAATATTCATTTCGCTATAACTTCTTAATAATGAAGACGGGAATTAATCCTTTAATGTTTCAACTTAACCCTAGTACAAATTTTAGACCCATCCTTCAATGATTAATAATCTGTCGATGTATCGAGTATTCCTACAGTAGATGAATGAGTGTAAAAGTTTAAAAAAAGCAAAAGCCGGATGAATAAGTTACAATGTTTGATTTTTGGTGCAAAAATATAGTACGAAGCTCTTATATACCATTACCAAACATTTTAGTTTCATTTACCATTTATACTACCAATCATCATTGTTACCGAACATTAGCACGTATAAACATTACCGTGCTATTTACCAAAGCACTAAATACACCAAAGGATAGACCGTCTATTTGTTTGTCGATCTGTTTCTGCTACGTGAGAGTGAACACGGTAACTTTAAAATTAGTGACATCATGTTCATATGTGGAATGAAGTTAGTTTCAATTATTCAAAAAAAAAAAAAAGGGTCAAAATGCATATTCTATTCATCAGTTAATAGTTTTAATTAATTAAAGATTTGAAATAATTTTATAGTCGATGTAATGCATATAACAATGGGCGGTATTACATTTTTTTTTGGACTAGGTGATATAATATTTTTATTAGAGAGTATTGCGAGAAAGTTTTAGAGAGGCTTCTCTTATTGGTTTACGTAAGATATGCAATCTTTTTCCAAATTCCGATCATAATTTCAACAATCACTTTACCATATTATGCAAAGTCATTCCTCATATGAGAAGTGCTCATAATTTTTATGAATGAGAAGCTGTCAGGAAGCAATAGGATTCACTCTTCTCCTGAGAGTATAGTATTTATTGGTGGCGTTGCGTGATTAACGGGTCCTTTGTGGTTGATGAAATGGTACTTCGCAAGGAAAGAGTTTGCTCAGGTGGCCTCCAGCTATGAAGATCATTTTACATTCAGCAAAGGCATAAACGCTTGCCTGACTATCCCGAGTTATCTCGGGTTCGTATATATTGCAGTTAATTATTATCCCAAAAAAACTCGGGCGAAGCTGAATTTGCCAGTATGTTTCGTTTTATCATGGTTTTAGTCGGTCTGGAGGAAATGAAAGGAAATATTGTTTTGATTGGAAGTTTGCCACGTTTTGTTGTTTCTTTTTTCAATACTGATCACCTGTCTTTCCTATTGTATAAGCATGCGTCTGCTTGTGGATTAATAATGTATAAAATAGGATAGTAACGTTAAGAAAAAGTAAAATAAGGGCGATGAATTTTCAGATGGTGATTCTTGCTACTGAAAAAAAAATCAAATCCAACGCTTCCATAAAAGAGATTTCAGAGGTAAAGCACTAAGAAAAGAGACCTTATACCAATGTACAGAATGCCAAGTATCATTTTGTATTGTCCCTTGTTTCAAAAACTATCACACATAGATTAATATTTAACTTTTTTTCATTCGCCCGAGATAGCTTGGGATAGTAAACAAGTAATAAAATTAAATGCTTTTACACCCATAAAAAATTAACAATTCAACTTTAAACCTACATGTTTTGTTTTGTTTCGTTTACATGTGTTTAATAATAAAATTTTAAAAAATGTGAGGATTTTTTGCAATTGTTTTCAAAACAATTTGTAAGGGAAGCGTTTACAACTCAAATGTTACTAACAAAGATTTAATAAGTATAAGTTTCCGCTGACTCAAAAAAGTCTTCAATCTTTGTAGGTAAATAGGTTTAGTTTGAAAACTCGTCTAAATCTGTGGGAGGGTCTACCCAAAACTTTCCTGCATACTCACTAATAATGGAGTTATTCAAGAAAACAAGTTGCATAACAATGGCGTAAAATAGCTACGAACTTTTGGAAGGAAATTAACAGTTTTATAAATCTTTGGTGCAATTTTGACGACTAAACCATGGCATGTTAAAAATCACTAACAGTCGAATGTATGTTTTAGACCCGTTTTCCTCAACTGATGGATACTAAAATTTGCCCCAAAATTACTCTTAAACACAAAATTCTATATTATATTTGATATATATAAGTCACTGCATCTATGAGTTATCACATTTACATTGTTCAAAGTACAGGCCGATAGATGATCAACTCCGTGCTCGATTTGGATCAAAATTCGACTACAGCAGCTAGACAGCTGTTAAGTCTGTATATTGAATTTTATCTATCCAACTCTCTCAGTTGTATACTTAACGTTTAAAATTTTATTCGAAAAACCAAACATACTGACTTTATTTGAACAGATTTTAGTCGTAATTTGATAGAAATCTGTAAATTTTGTGTAAAAAAAACCATACACCAAATTTTGTCCTTGTAGCTCAAAGTGGTTTTTATCTCTGTCGTAGATAGACGGGTATTTTCTAAAAATGTCGAACCCCAGAAGACCTAAAATATGGAGATTCATCAGAACCTCGAATTCGAATTGTTTTTTTTTTGGCGATTATATTTCCTCTATACGAGGAAGTAAAAATTACAGGAACAAGTATTAAATTACGGATTTCTTACCGAAACTTGGCAATGAAAAATTATTACTGATATCATATTTCTTGCACTTGCTCTTATCCACAAAGAATATTAGTTTTTAAATTTGAACCAAGATGAAAGTTTTTTTACTTCCAATGATAAAAATAATGTCCTATGTCTATTTAATTTCTCAAATTTGGAATTTTTAAAAATCTGGATGATAATTATTTATAAAACTTCTGCCTCTCAACTTAGGGACTCACAAAATCAAACCAATGCCTTGGACAACAACTCTAACTTCGATTTCAAATCTTAACAGCATTGGATCACGGTTATCTCCATTTACTGAATTAATCTATGGAGAAGAATTAATCGATATGAAAAAGTATAAAAATTGTGATGCTATTAATATTTAATAAACTGCGTAATGATCACGGGAAGTTTTTCTACACTACGTCCCTCGCTTTCAGGAGGAATAAAGCTGGTGAATAATGGCCACTGGGTCAAAGGCAAATTCCTGCACGTACTTAATTATACTCACGTGTATTTAATAAAGCGTCTTTCATTTACACTCGGTTCGAATGGAGATTCAGGACTTCAGCCACTTAGTACCCATTACTGATGTTCTAGAATTGCGTAATACCTGTATAGCATTTCATTTTCGATTATAAATCATGAATATATAAAAATTCTTTGCAAATCAACCCGTAATAGACTAGCGTAGAAAGAATTTTTCTTTAGAAGAACGTCAACTTTTTGACTCGTATATCACTGATGTAAAGATAAGTATAATGTTATTTAATTCTAAAAATTAATTCATGTAAAAGAAAAGATTCTCCCAGTCCTAGTTTGTCCGTTTAAATTAGAAAATTAACTGCCTAGATTCGCTTAGAAATAGAATAAAAGATTGTGCGTTAAAATTAGAAAGTTAAAT
>JAPMOQ010018920.1:1262121-1272176 GCA_026543055.1 Argiope trifasciata
AAAAAAAGAAAAGTCATCCCATCGATCTCCACAATGTTCAGCGTATTTTATATGAACACATTACATTATTGAGAGGTGAAAACATATTTCTATTTTTACACTTAATAAATGATTTAATTTAGATTAAAAGTACAGAAAAATTACCGAAATTTTTTTAAATAACTCATACTTTTGCCCCCAAAAATTGAGAGTATGGCAATAAAATTTCAGCAATATCTCGTATAGAAACAAAGCGTCAGTGTTAAGTTGCATGTCTTATTGGATCTTATAATGACCTCTAAACGTCATGGTTTCGATTCGACCAATTTTTGGTGGTATCTGAAGGTATTCTACCCCATTTTCCTTACAGCACTTGTTTTACATGGATTTTGTTTCTAATTTTGTGTTTTTGAGCCACTCTTTCGTATGACTCATAATATATGAATGACATTGATGTCGGGGTACTTATGTTGGTGTGTGTAATTGCTGTTTACAATGAAACAGACACCATATTTTGACGTTACATGCATTCTGTTTGAGATCGTTGTCCTGCTGTAAAATGAAATTTCCACGTAAACCCGAATTCGTACGACTTTCCTTTAGATTGCTGCGCCTATATGGTTCATTCAGTTTTTTGCAGAAACTTCAAATCCTAGGAACAAGTGTAAGCGCTGAAAATATTCGAAATGCCATTAGAAAAGCTGGATATAAAAGTTGCATTGTTAAAGAGAAACCGCTAATCAGCTTGCAAATTCTGAAAAAGCATTTGAAGTTTCTAAAAATGCATCAGTTGAAGACCAATAACTTTTGGAAGAAAGTTAACCACATATTTTTAGCAGTGAAAATCATCGTACTGTTTGGAGAAAGCTTAATACTGCTTTGGATCCAAAAAATTTACGTTCTACAATTAAACATGGTGATGACTCCGTCATGATTTAAGGTTACATGGTTTCATTCGGGGTTGGAAATTTTATAGATGGCATTGTAAACCATATGGTTTACTTGGATATACTGAGCAGCTTCTAAAGGAAAGTGCTAAAAATTTGGATTTAGATGGAAATTTTATTTTTCAGAGGACAACGACCCAAATAGACTGCTTATAATGTCAAAATGTAGTGTTTAGTGTGGTAGTGTGTGAACGGTGGTTACACACACTACCAGAGTACATTGATATCAATGCCATTGAATATTACCATATATTTGGGTGGTAAGTGATATAAAAGTGATTCAAAAACACAAAATTAGGAAAAAAATTCCTTTAAAACGAGTGTTGCAAAGGGAATGCGGCAAAATAGTTTCAAGTAACTCCAAAAATTGATCGAATCGAAACCATGTCGTTTAGAGGCCATTATAAAAGCCAAAAGACATGCAACTTAACAGTGATACTTTGCTTCTATGGTAGATATGGAAAAAAATTTATTGGTGTACTCTGAATTTTTTTGAGACAAAATTCTAAGTAGGTTTAATTAGAAGTTTTTCGCTGATTTCTTCTTTTTTTACTCTAAATTAAATCAATTATTATGTGTAAAAATAAAAACTTGTTTGCACTTCTTGGTAATATGTTATTTATATTGGAAGGCGGATTTATCAAGTAAAAATAAGGTATACTCTCAATTTTTTGAACCACAGTGAATATTAAAATCAACGCTATAGAACAGTTATTATTAACTATAATTCATTTTGAAGTTCGATTAATAATTATTAGTTGTTACAAACATTAATCGTAATTACCATTAATAATCGGTTAATTCACATTGGCAGCATAAAAATATCTGCACTATGACAGAGAATATAACGAAAAGAGCAAAAGAAATAAATAGCATATACATTGCCTCTGAAAATTTTTTTGAATATAATTTTGCAAACGATGTTTTTTTAATCAGATTTTCTACTGTTTCAGAAGCAGTTTTTGCAACTGTTAACTAACTGACTTCAATATATTTTTTACGTTTGCGTGTTCTCTTTCTTGTGTTTATAGCTAAACTTTTTTTTATTCTCTGCATTTGGAAGCAGGAGATAACAGCCATTGTTGCTAAAAATCCCAGTATATTATTTCTTTCAAGTAGCAGCAGTTCTCAATGCCAGACGATTTTAATAATCTTTATTTTTCAAAACAATAATTTCTGATTCATTGAAAAAAATATCTTCCCTCATTTTACTGTACAATTCGAAAAAAAAAATACCACCTTATAATAGTTACGGCTTAATACTACTCATTAAGTTATAGTTATTTCTTCTGCATCATTATTTATTTACATAATTTATTCCTCACAAACTTTTTCCGCTAATTGAAGGTGATAGTGTACGTACTATTCTCGGAGAAAGAGAATTGGTGAAATGAATTCGAGGTTAATGAAGATGAGGAGCTTCAAAAGCTAGAAGCATTAAATAAAAAAATGATGCACAGCGGAAGCGAATGGCATTAACTGCTTCATTATCAAAAAAATGGCACCGAGTTGAACGACATAAAATAGCTCGTTATTATGGAAAAGCAACTGGGAGCAATAAAAAGTTTAAAAACAGCGACGGATACTCATCGTACTTGGTAGCTTCATTCATAGATGAATAAACAACAATGGATAAAATGCTCTGCAGAAATATTACTCCTTTTCAAATGACTAAGAATGCTAAGAATTGAAATTATTCGGTGTATTTAATTACAGACATGCAAATTCTATTACGGGAACGTTTATTTAAAAAGGAGTTATAAATTATTGAATTGGAACTTATTGTCATCTAACAAATTTTCGAAATATAGCAATGCTTTTCATCTATAGATATCTTTAAATGTATTGTGAAATTAATGCAATCGATATTATCTATTAGATATATTCAGATACTCGTTCTTTTTATATTAGATTATGTAGGGTTTTTTTATTATGAAACAGGGCACCTTTAATTTTATTTTTTATTTAAAGACAGAAGACCTTTGTTGGGGAAGTGTCACCATTGGTCATATCTAATTCTATTTTTATGATATTGGATTTAAAATGCAACATACAATTACTATGTGAAAAGCAAAAAGATAATTTTTTTTAAAAACAATTCTGCATTTTAAGGATGCATCTGTCTAGCTCAAGACATGACTTATTATGCCTTAAATGAAAAGGCTTTTCCTGATTAGTAACTCCGTATTGAACTAATAAAATTACAAGACTGTTTGCAATATTTAAATGTATAAATACTGTTTTATACACATAATTGCATTTATTGCTGGTGACATTTGAAAATATTTTTAATAGACGCTCATCTTTTATCAATATCGGTAAATTTTTACCGAGTTGATGGATTGACACGCTTCAACTATTTATTAATGATGATAAATAAATCTTTTCGAGAATTTTAGTATTCGAATTCATCTGGAAGAAAACTGCATTATATTGAAGCAAATAAAGCTATTCATTTTCTTTTTTTCCTGTTTGTATGAAATAATTTTATTTTTACTTTTTTTTTTTAATATTCTACTTTTAGCGCCAGGTACATTCCTATGAAGAAACAAGCTAAAGTATCCATATAAAATGGTCAGAAATAACATCAATGTTAGACACATGCATTAAAAATTTGGATTTCCGTTCTAATGTTTGATTACATCTAACTAATTGCCCATAAAATAAACATGAAGTTTCTAGTTTAGTACCGTTTTTAAGACATTAAATTTTAAATTGAAAATTTTGCAATGCCAGAGAAAGGCAACCAAAAGGCTTTTTTGATTTCAGGTACTTAATAGTTCTTTTTTTTTAAATATAAGTGCTTAAGTACAGAAATCTATTAATCTACACCTTACCTATTAGACACTCTTTAATCTGCACAGTACATACTAGGTGCTGTTATGTACAGTATATATTAGGCAAGTGAAAATAAGATCTTTGCTAGAAAAATAGCGGCGTTTCTATACGTTTAAATTAAATGTTGCTTAATTATTTTTTGATGCGTAAAAAGTCAAGTTAATGCAATCGAATACTTAACAAATAAATTGATAGAATCAATCATCGATCAATTGAAAAACTTCGATACAAAGAATTAAGCGCTTTAAAATATTATTGCCATAAAGAAAATTGATATAATTTTGTTTATTTATTTTTCGATATTCAAAAAGTCATGTTAATATAACCACGCAAACAACAAATTAGTTGATAGATTCAATCATGAATCGAAAAATAATAGAAAGAATCAAACAGTTTAACATATAATTTCAATTTAGGAAATTAATCCGAGAAACATGTAATAAAATTATGCTTACTCATTAGAGCAATCTAAAGATTGGTGATATTTTAAAATGCATAACAGTTGATTTTTAGGAAAAGCACACCTGTTTGTGATGCAATTAGACTTGCACACATGGAAGGAGGGGGAGGAAATGAGAGACAAACTTTTGAGCATTATTGATACGAAAGCCACTAATGTGCACATAACTTAAGGCCTTATCACACGGCAAAATATCTTTGGCACTTTCTGTCAGCAAACGACAACGAAAGTGACGTCACTTCAAAGTTTCACATGATTGGTTGAATTTCGTTTGCGGACAATATTTTTGAGTTGGCTAGAAAAAGTTGTCGATTATGAAACTTGCTTGACCGGTTTTTGAGGGTAGAAACGGAAAAGTGCTGACGAAATTTTACCGTATGATAAGGCCTTTAGTTAAAATGAAAACTCGTGATTCCGCATTTTAGCGGAGCAATCAGTTTATCTGCATATTACCGGTGATATATTTACTGCTTGGTATTTCTCTATAGTGAATGGAGGCAGTTGTCCCCCTAATTCCAAGAAATCAAAGTTAGTATATGTCAATAATTTTCACCAATCAAAAAAATATTTGTAGATCCTGTTCACGAAAAAAAGATTTTATGGAGAAAAACTTTGAATGATTATATTGAACAGTGATTAAGATCAAATTTATTCTTGTTTCAAATTTCATCTAGTTTCGAGTTTCTTCTATGAACTGGATATTTCAAACAATGCAAGAGAATATGGCCATTGTCATTTTTCTTGTCAAAAATTCTCATAAAATCACAAATTTATTCAGTAGGGCTGGAATATTAAGGTCAGGGGTATTAGGTTTGTTCATTTTTTATTTATTTTTTAGCGAGTATGGAATGAAATATAGAAATATTCCCTTGCGTTTCTTGATACTTGCTATTTTGACAAGTTTGGTATATAATATGAAGCGAGTACTGATATTTCTAATATATTTTAATATTTTCAACTAAAAAAAGGATTATAATGAATTTTTGATTCCTGGGTCCAGCAAGATAAGCTAGACCAACTAAAATCAGAAATATTACTGCTAAAAATATTTCTTTGCCAGATTTAGACGTAAAATGTTGAAATAAACACTTACACAGCTTAAGCATGCTCATTTTTAAGAAAATTTCTTTTTAAAATTCTGCAATCACCAAATAAAATCAAGCTTGAATGATTTTCACAAAATTTTTCCATATACTTTGTAATAAATGCATTCTTTTTATCAAAAACCACAAGCTATTTTCGAACAATTATATTAATTCCAGCTATCGGTATTCGAGATATATCAGAGATAAAATTTAACAAATACATTCAGAAAGATGAAATTATTAGTTATATATATGATTAGTTATAAATATGATTAGTTATATATTGAACCAAATACTATTGTAGCTATAGCATTTATTTTAAATAACTATTTTAAAGATACATTTTAGCAATACCTTTTTAGGAAATAAAGTTAAACAAAAGAGTTAAATTTATGTCCAGACGTTTTGAGTTCATTCTATTCTCTAAAGAAAATATGACGAATATGCTGATATTTTGGTTGTATAAGGTTGCATAATTTAATGAGTTATAAATAAAATAGTAGAATTTTTAGAATTAATAATTCAAGACAAAATATTCTGACGATATTTTAACATTCTATATAATTACAAACTATATTTCAACTTTCAAAATATAGTGTTTCATAATTTAATTATTTGATGCACATCTTTACGCAGACGATATAAAAAAAATCGTTTGCCTTAAACAAACAAGTATCAAACAGTTCGGAGAAGTTGAATGTTTTTATGGCTTATAAAATAGTTCGTTATAACTAATAATGATTGTTTATGCTCTCGATAATCAGTTGTAACTAATTAGTCTTTCTAAATATTTACAGAATGACATTTATTTTGAATTTCCTTGTTGTAAACTTAGACAAAGACAAAAACTAGGAAAGAAATAGAAATCTAACCTTAAATTGATACTATGTGCTTCTTAAGTAAATGAACCATTACTTTGAAGGTAATATTAAAGTTTAAAAAAAATTACGCTGTATTTAAATAATTTATAAATTAATAATTTTTGAATAGCTTATTTATTAAAATAAATAATAATCGAAAAGAGATACAAGAATTAAAAAGGGCGTCGCGTTTCTAAAGTAAACATATCATTTTGAAAAGACAAAAAAACATGTGATTTAATTTGCAAATTTGAAAGATATGTTATGAGACTGTTTCTTTTATGAGTTTTTGAGATTCTTTAAATTTAACTGTAGTATATATATATATATATAAATAGGCATATTTATTTTTAATTTGTAGATACATTTTAAATATAATGTATGTAAAATTTCAATTTCAATTTATTTTAAATGCCTATTTAAGAATTTACGCAGAGATGTTAATTTATTAAACTATGACTTTGTAGTATTAACTTCTAATCGGAATATTTTGACTAGAGCTTATCTAAATCATAATTCATAAATATGATCCTGATGCCATATAGAAATACATAATCTCTCTCGGAGTTTTGAGAATTTTGATCTAAAGTTTGCCAATGAACTTAAATATATCATATTTTGTATGTGACTTTGTGACTGTAATCATAGTTTTCTATCATTTTATTTTGTTTCGATTGGTGGGAAAAAAAAGTTGAAAAGAAAAATGAATTTTTTGGATTCTATTAACCGCATGCCAAGGATCGATTTCAGCCGTTGTGGCCTGCTGATAAGTACTCTGTTACGGAGCCGGAGGATTTCAGGTTCAAATAAATTTGATTCCAACCACAAAAAATTTAGAGAAGTAGCTAAACTTTTATTTGATATTGTTGCAGGTAAATGTGTAAATTTTAATATTTTTACTCGCATTAAAGACAAAAAAGTACCAGTTATGGAACAAGAGACTCTAAACGATCAATGCTGTAAAAGGAAAATAGTTATAAGTACCATTGATGTAGCTTCTATAATCTCTTTGCTGAAGAGAAAAGGAAAAAAAAGTAAACTACAGGGAATATTTAAGTTTAATCAAGAACAGACAAAAAATAGTAGTATGCCAGAAATGGTTATTGAGAGAACTGACGAACAAAAGTGTTCTTTAAGAGAGCACACACAAGAAGAGATAGACCAACCAGAGGTATCAAATTCACAAGAAGAGATAGACCAACCAGACCCTTTGAAACTGAACGAAGAGAAAAGCACTCAAATGCATATTAAATTGCCATCTGTAGCTTACATTGCTGACTGTATCGGAATATCAGATACTATACAGGGAATAGTTAAGTTTAATCATGACCTGATTCCACTAAAAAAATATTGTGCAAGCGGTCTAGTGGACATTAAATCCGTCCTGGCCAAACGTCCTCCCGCTGGAGTGGCATGATCTAGAAAGGGTGTGTGCGCCAAATCAGGAGTAGCCCTCGTCATCTGACCGCGGCACAAAATTAGCCCTAATGATTTTTTAAAACTGGACGTTAATATAACTAAATTCAATGATTGGTCATAAAGAAAAACTAACCAAAAATGACACCATAGATTCAATGAATTCACTCAAAAAAATATTTCATCACTATTGTATGTAATGCCACATAAGACGTTCTTAGCATGGCAAGTTTAACAGAAAGTATTCGCGAATTTTTTGAAAAAACTATTTCCATTTTTTTTCTTTAGAAATCGAAGTGATTTTAGAGAGTAAAACAAAAATTAACTTATCGTTTTTGACAATAAATAGATTGGTCACAAAGAAAAATCCAGCCAAAAATGATACCATAGATTCAATGAATTTACTCAAAAAAATATTTCATCACTGTTGTATGTAATGCCACATAAGACGTTCTTAGCATGACAAGTTTAACAGAAAGTATACGAGAATTTTTTGAAAAAACTACTTCCATTTTTTTTTTTTTTTCTTTAGAAATCGAAGTGATTTTAGAGAGTAAAACAAAAATTTACTGATCGTTTTTGACAATAAGCAGAATTCTAATTACATTTCTTATCTTTGAAAAATAATATATTCATATTCATACTTATATTTGGCTTCCTTTATTTACCACTGTTCAAATAATGTGTATTTTTCGTTCAAACAAACAGATTTCTCTTGGCAACTAATTAGAGAATAATTAAATTTTGAAGTTGAATGATTCCCTTTCTCCAACCAATAAATTTAAATAAGAAGCAGGAAAGCAGAGTACAGCAATTACCTGCATATGAATATCTGATTACCATAATCTTGTTGCTCTACCGGAAATATCGGGCCTTTACAGAACATTATGGTACTTTAAGAGATATCAACAACAATGGCCGCCATTGTCTCAAAGTCAGGTGTAACTGAGACGGGCGTGTTCGGGATGGTGCAATCAGAATTTTAAAATTAGGTGCAGCCTTGAGGGTTGTTTAACATTTCTCTCATCACGGTTCAAAGCCATATGATAAAAATATTACGTGCTTTGCATTTATACTTGCTTTGGAAATGAGTAGATTATATACCGAATGCACAGCATCAAAAGCAAACCTTCATTTAAGCATTTTAAGTAGATAAGGCGGCTCTGGTTATTAATACGGATTAGTTATGAATTGTGTCCGTGTCAGGTTTAAAAGCCAATTTAATGCTTTGCATGTTAATTCGCTGAACGAATGATTGTTTATTTTAATGTCTGTATGGACAAGTTGATGGAGACTCGCGAATCCAAAGGATTGAATATCATTGTAATTTATTCACTTTTGAACATGAAGAGCATGAACACAGCGAATACCATAAACCATTTTTTTAAATACAACATTGAAGAGTTAAATACAATTGAAGAGTTTTGTTGAAAAAATGAGATAGATCCTCAATTTTCGGAGAGTTGGAGTTTATCTAATATATAAAATTCTCGTGTCACAGTTTTCGTTGCCATACTCCTCCGAAACGGCTTGACCGATTTTGATGAAATTTTTTGTGCTTATCCGGTATCTATGAGAATCGGCCAACATCTATTTTTCATCCCCCTAAAAATAAAAAATAAAAAAAATAATCCATATAAATCTATTGATACAGTTTGCGACGACAGCGAAGCAGTAAATTTTCCCACAGAGTTTTTGAACTCACTGGATTTGCCAGGCATGCCACCGCATAATTTACAATTAAAGGTTAGATCTCCAATTATCTTGCTTCGTAATTTGAACCCGCCCCGGCTGTGCAACGGTACGCGATTAGTCATTCAAAAATTAATGAAAAACGTGATCGAAGCCAGGATTTTAAATGGCAAGTTCAGAGGTGAAAATATACTCATACCACGGATTCCTATTATACCTACAGATGTGCCAGTTCAATTCAAACGTATTCAGTTTCCGATTAGATTGGCATTTGCAATGACTATCAACAAATCCCAAGGTCAAACGATGTCTGTTTGTGGATTAGATTTGAGAACACCATGTTTTTCACACGGACAATTATACGTGGCATGCTCTCGAGTGGGTAAACCATCCAGTTTGTTTGTGTTAGCTAAAGATGGACTAACAAAAAATATTGTTCACGCTATAGCATTAAGAGATTGATATTGTTTAATAGTGTTACTGTCGTAATTGTTTAATTAATGATATATAATTTTAAGGAATAAATTATAATAACTTAAAAATAATGTTTGCCTTTTGTTATTTTTATATTCCCTCATCGTTCACAGCGCTCCATGCTTATTTCACGCATATACCACATTCTTACATAAATACAATATACACATTCTAACATACATACATACTTACAATAAGTAAGCTATTTTTTGTCTACACTAGAAATTACTAGGAAATTATTTATATGGCAAAACAACGTTTGCCGGGTCAGCTAGTATATATATATATATATATATATATATAT
>JAPMOQ010018920.1:1277449-1305662 GCA_026543055.1 Argiope trifasciata
TCTTTATTGCCCCAGATTGCATCTGAACTTTTGAGTTTCCTATTATCTTCAAACTGCTATTTTTTACTTTCTTGTACACACAGTATATAGAAAGCATTGTATATACTATATATCAAAAAATTCGGATTCGAGATTTTGACGAATTTCCGAATCTGACGATTTAGACTTCCCTGATTTCGAAAAACACAATGGAAAATGCTCGATATTTCGTCTCTTTATCTGTGACAAAAAAATAACTCCAAAATACTTCGATCTAGTCGAATGAAATTTGGTATACAGTCTATACCAAATTTGTAAATTTCTATCAAATGTTTGAGCAAAACATGTTCAGAGCAAGTCTGTTTGTCCATTTATTATACTTTAACATCATAATTACAAAACGAAGAGAGCCAGATAAATAAAATTAAGAACACAAAATTAACATCTACAGTCTAGACACCTGTCAAATTTTGAGCCGAATCTAACAAAGCATTGATCGTCTCTGACGATCTGTATTTTTAGAAATATGTAAGTCAGCGTCCTGGCATAGGGGTAGCGCGTGATCTGGGTGTTATGAGTTCGAGTCCCGGTTTGGGCACGGCTGTCTTCCTCTGTTTTTATCTGTGAGATGTGTGAATGTGTCCCCCAGTAAAAAGGGGTTGTGCAAGCGAATGAGCGATGCATGAGTGGGAAAGCCGTACTCTTGGCCCTAGTTGGAGCTACTAAAGCAAGAGACGCACCCTTCTTCTTCTTCTTGCATACAGTCGACCACCAAGCCACCACTGAACGTCGCAGTATCGACAGGATTTGTTGTGGTCGACTGCTGAATAAGTACTGTCCAACCTTACATTGACCGAACAGTCAAACTAACATTCCTTTCGGGGTAGTAAATAGCTGTCTTTCTCCCCATCTGCACTCTCTCAAACAGTTGGAATGAAACTATCAATCTTTAACATCATATCCATCAGGGTTTTGAGATACCTGGTACCATCAGTACTGTACTTAAATGATTATCGAGAATCTTAAGATCCTTCCTCAACTCAGAGATCTCCATACATTCCATTAAATAGGGGTAAACCGTACCAATTTCTCCACAAAAGCATTTATTTTCCTGCGTTCTCCCAAATCTTTGGAAATATGCAGGAAATCTCACATTACCAGATATTATTTGGAAAGAGACGCACCTTATCGGCTTAATTCGTTGTCTTCAAAACAACGGGATTGTCCAATTTGCAAGTGTCATAAGAAACAACATAAAAATGTAAACTCTTGGCTCACTGACTTGGATATACCAAATTTGGTATGTGATTCTACTACTTATAGTATTGTGACTTTAATAGGTTGAGAAAAACGTGCCTAAAACAGAAATTCGATGTGCCAGGGAATATTCGTCAAATAACTGGGCAAGAGTGACGTTATAGTTAGAGTAAAAATTCTAAAATCATGGGAAAGGTTAATATTTCATAACTGTGATAAGTCAATGCTGCACAAGATGTTATCTGGGATAACACTTTCATTTTAGAGGTCGCGAGAATGTTCGGGAGATACCATTCTGCATATTTTTACTCCTTTTCAACAAAAATATCTTTCGTTTCAGGGCATATGATACATATGCTACCATAACTATTTAAGGCAGTCACAAACTACAATTGAGTAAGAGTGATTTGTTATTTATAGTTATTTATAGTTTTAGAGTTCTATCATATCACATTAGTTAAAAACATAATTATTTCTGTAATGGTAAAGCAATCATATTACCAAGACACAATATAGCTAGTTATTTACATAATAATCAAGTCTAGAATTAGAATCATAATAAATAGTTGTTATTACATTAGATTCTGAAACTATCCACGAGTCAATAATAATAATTTATATTTTAATTTTTCATCTGCCATTATTGCTATTTATCAGCAACGCGAACTTATTTTCCATAACGACTTTTCGTCTATTTTTAGTAACATTAATTAATTTCTAATCCATTCATCGAATATACAAGACTAAATTAATGAGATAATTAATCTTCTGCAAGCCAGACATCTACAAAATAAATTATATTCGAAGTACTAATACACTATTACTACTACAGAAGAAAAATCGATTGGACTTCTGATCTGTTTTAAACGTTAACAAATGAGGCTTTTATGCAGACTTTGAAGAGCATTGAAAAGAGGCTAATTTGAGAGAAATTGCGTTGAAATAATAGCAGTAGATAAGTCTTCTAAATAATAATATTGTATTTCTACATTTCGAAAGGAAAAATATTCAAGAAATGTTCATTTTAAGAAATACAGTTGTAACATTTTTTGCCCTTTAGAACTAATTTTAATCTGTATCCAGTTAAAAATAAATAAATGCTTAGAAGTTTTCACTGCCTTTGAGTAACTGAGTTCACTGACGGATAGATATAACTCCAAAAATGAAATTTTGAGAATTTCGAAAATGTTTATTTTGAAATTCGTAAGAATCTGAAATCTGAATTTTCTTGATTATAATACATTTTTATGTAATTCGTACATGCAAAATAAAAAAATAAACCAAGCAACATTTAATTATTGATAACGAACAAAGGTCATACCCGAGCTTTACTCTAAAGAATTACAGGTACTTTTCCGTTAAATGGGCGCAAGATGTCGCCAATGTGAACCAAACGCTAGCTAAGTTGCCAAGCGAAGCCAATGACAAAACGCGTGTCGCCAAAAGTGAACAAAGCGCGAACAAAGCCGCCAAATGTAACTATATAAAATTTGACGCTTATGCATTTTTGATGATTTTTCACTTTTCTCGACTAATGATTATTTGGCGATTTTTTCGTTGCTGCCATATAATAGAAAAATACCGAAATACACATTATCATACATTATCAATCATTCTATAAGTGATAAATGTCAACTGCATATTAAATTGGAGTAACGTGTTCCGAAACCTTGAAGACAGTAATTAACCTAATCGCAGGCCAAATATGACAAGCGGATTATTTGTATCAACGAGTTGGCCATCACGACTCTAGGGAGCAACGAAAATTAAATATCAATTAGTGAAGGTAATTAACGAAATACTTTCTTTCGTCCGAGCTGTTAAGAATTCTGATGATCATATCGAGCAATCTTTTTCGAATAAATTTTTATTTAAGTTTCTTGCTTTTCAAATTTTGTTTGAAATATAACATGTATAATCTGTTTGCTATTGATATGATTACATATAATGAGTTGAATCGATCATTTGCAGCTACTATACCGACAAATAACACATTTATTATTTGCAAGCATAGTTGTAGGTTAATTACATTAATATATATTAGGTTGTATTAAACATTATTATTTGTTGCATTATATATTATATTATATATTAGATTGTATTATGTATTGCATACTGTTACGAACATGTGGTTTTGCTTTCCCGCAGTAATACTTTCATCGTAAGGAAGACAGATTTACAGTAATCTGTATTGAATAGTGAATGGGTGTGACATCAGAGGTCGCTGGACTTATCGACAAACTTGGCGATCATTTGGCGACTTGTCGACGAATTTGCCCACTTTGGTGACAAAATGGAAAGTACCCAAAACATCGAGAATTTTCCCGTAGGAAAAATTGCCATTAGGAGCCGAGATACGTCTAGAATGATCCTGATTGGCCCAGAAGGTTTATCCCCGCCTTCCGTCACTATATAAGGCAGTCAGTATGTGTAGTGGAATCAAACGATCGGGAAGACCTGAATAGAGAGGTCTTGGAAGCTGAAAAAAGTACGACGCTGGTCGATCGAGAAGACCTAAATAGAGAGGTCTTGGAGTCCTGAACGGAGGACTGCCAGTGGCATATTCTGACGAAGCTTGTGTCGAGTGTCCTAGCCCGTTGTGTCGTCGTCAGGAACGGAGCTGCCTGAACTGAGGAATAGTCCCTTTGTGCGAAGTAGTGAGTCGGCGGCAAAGGCAAGAAGAGACAGAAGATTAGTTTGAGCCTGTTCGGGAGAGACCTACGTGAGTGTAGAAATTAATTCCTTTAAAGATTCCCTTTCCTGCTGAATCCTGTCTGGAATCCTGTCTTTGTGAGTTGTGGACGTTGTCACTGCGGAATTTCTGCCCGTGGACTACTGTCTGCAGTGTCCTGTCCTGTGTGTTCGTCTCGGCTGTTTATAGTTATCTCCTGTACATAATTGTGTTGTCAATATTTGTCGTCTTTGTGCTGTCCTATATTCGTCCTATAAATAAACGTCTGAGTTGTGTCTTCTACAAAAGGACTGATCATTGTGTGTTAATCTCTTCTCACACCGTACACACCCTCTATACGAGTAAAAAGAACCCGGCGAATTAGGATAGGAAAATCCGTAACAATATATGAGGTTGTAGAATACTTAAACATAAATATCGTTAACCGATACTACACCAATGAATGAAGGATTCTTTGTCGGTATTGCCTTTGCGAACAAAACATTATTTGCTTATATTATAAGTTATTACAGATACAAACAAAATGTTATTCACAGGTACTCGATATGGCAAAAATATTTAGACGAGCCAAAGTAGGTTTTTTTAATGCATTTATATATTTATTAAATTTAGAATATTTTAATTTAATTTATTTATTAAAGTTTATTTCTTATTACATGTTCAAGTTTAGATTTAATTTCTTAGACATTTTAAAGTTTATTTCTCATTAAAATGACATTTTAGGAATTTTGAAAATGTTCATTTTGAAATTTGTTAGAATCTGAAATCTGAATTTTCTTGATGATTACAATACTTTTTTATGTAATTCGTACATACAAAATAAAATAAAATAAGTTTTTAAATTAAAATTTAATATTTTATTAATGAAAATCGTTTATTATTTTTAAAGTTAATTAATTTATTTTTGTTTGAAATCCTCTCAAGCGCACCCATTACAATCCATCTTAACATAATGGGATGAAATCTTAGTTATTGAATTGGTCACAAATTGACTGTCCCGTCTCAACCTGAGGCACAAGGAAGGAAAAATAAATAAATTAATAAGCTGTTTTACCGGATTACTGTGACCACAGCACTGGCGGGAACTGTGGTTGAGTTCTAACAGTCACTACCGGCCACGGTACAACCCTTCCCGAGGGAAGTACGTCCAGTCATCGATGGGAGATAGCCAAATACCAACCACCATACCGGAAGTTTCTCATCCTCATTACGAAGGTATTGACACCCCATGGGCAGATGCGAAGTAAGTTCGAGAGCATTTACATATTAAATTTTATAAAGTTAAATTTTTTGAAATTCTCTAAAGTCACTTTTTGTTTAATGTTTTAAAAGTTTCTTACTATTCGATGTTCATTGTGAGGATTTAGCTGAATTATGAAATGAAGTTGATCACAAGGCTAATCATTACAAATATTGGGTCGTTCGGAAAGTCATTTCGTATTTTTGTGTCAAAATGAAAAGAAATTTTCGTTTAATGAATAAATTATTTATTAAATTATAAAATTACCATTCTGGTCTAATACCTTTTGCCATTCTGGTCTAATACCTTTTGGTAGTAACATGATTACACGCTCATAAAATTTTTGGTCTTTGCTGTAAAAAAAACTGATCTAGGTGGTTTTTGGCCTCCTCATTTGAAGGAAAAATTTAGCAAATCAGTTCTGGTACTGATGTACTGTTAACACATCTTCTCCACACATATTGGCTAATTTATTTCTGGCTTGAACAGCATTTTTACCTTTTATAGCAATAAAGAAAAAAATGACGAAAATGCTGTTTATTGCTCTCCATATTTAAAAGGGCACCATCCAAAAACTACTGCGAAGAATCAGCTGCACTTTTTCGCACTCAAGCCTTGCTATATCAGCTCTTAAAACATAAAATGATTTTGCGGTTTAAGTATGAAATTGGGTGCGAAAAATGCAATTAAATCCTTTGTCAGGAAAAAACGAAATTACTTTCCGAACAACCTAATACAACAAAAATCTCAGATATTTGAATTTTTTTCGTAGCGAATATCTGCTTATATAAGTGCAAACTCTTATTTAATTTACTTATTTTTCATAACTTCATATTTAATTTACTTATTTTATTGAAACTCTCGTTAAGCTATCTAATTTTTTTAAATCTAATTATTCCACTTCTACAACTAAGACATTAAAATTGTTCTCATTGTTCACATATCGATACATAAATATTCTAGTAATAAAAATAAGATTATTAAATTTAAAATTCAAAAATTCAAATATTATTGGAACTTTAGAAATTTTAAGACCATAAATCAAATTAAGGCAAAATTCTGAGGGAGAAAGTCCAGTTGCTTGAGAGTTTTAAATTTTAGTTTGCAATTTCTTTTACTAGATCTTTAAAAATAAAACTCAGAGCTGAATTTTGAGTCATACTTTGCTACACTTTTTTCTAGTCACATACAAAGAAACAAAATATATAAACCCTGTTTCTTTTTAATATGTGAATTTATAACGATACGTTAACGAAGGATCTAAAATATAGCATTGAAAATAAGCTAGAACGCAAACAATATTTAATAAACAATCTCATATTAGCTGATATATTCATTCTGCCTTCAAAAATATTTCATTAAAAAAGGGATTTGATTTGATTCAGTGGAATTTTATGGCGAAAACATTAAAAAAAAGAGAAAGAAATCAAGAGAAAAAAATACAAATCATACATAAGGTGTACAGTAAAAGCTCCTTATTCGCGCATCGTTCATTCGCGTTTTCACTATTCGCGGATTAAAAAAATGCGACCCAATTTCTATATTCGTGGCTAAATATTTCTTTATTCGCGGATGTAATAAGTACATACATAATAATAAAAAGATTCCAATAGGTATCCAACCCAATATCCTTTGTAAATGCCGTCAAATGGACTAATGAAAGTAAAATAGATTTTATTATAACTTTGCCTAAAGTATGTTGTTAAATGATATCGACGATGAACTTGCCATAAGCCGCCTTCGCCGCGATCGGTGCTTTTGAGAAAGTAAACAAACAGAATGAAAGCAACCTTATTACTGAATGAATAAAGTATATTTGTAGAATTAACGACTAAGCAATAAGGTGGACAAACGATTAAAAAATGAAAATTTACTCACCTCATTCCGAAGATCAATTTGAATCTGATACAAAGAAGGCAAATCTCAAAGACTATTTAAACCGTTTTAATGTAACGATTAAAGACTGGAGCAAATTATACGAATAGAGAATAGACGACTCAATTGAATGCAATAATCCACGGGTAACATGAATAAGAAAAGTGAATAGACAGGAAATAATAATAATGAAAAACTAAAGTCTTTGACTGCAAACATGGCCGAAATTGCGAATGGAATAGGACGAGATGATGGGCTCGAACAAATAGAATCAAGTTACATTCAGGAATTACTTGAATCGCAAGATGAAGATATGACTGAAACCGACTTGGAGGAAATGTTAAATTCACAGCCCATTGAAGAAGAGGCTTCAACAAGCACTGGAAACGCGACATTTAATTTGAAAACTCTTAGTGAAGGTTTAAGAATGGCAAATGAGCTTTGAGATTTCTTTATGAGTATTGATCCGTCTGTTGAACAAAGTCTTATTTTTAAGAGGCAAATTGCTAATACGACCGCTGCATATCAGTCTGAATGGAAGGAGATTTTGAAAACTGCAAAGCAACAGAAAATTACAAAATTCTTCAAACCGTTGCCTAAGCCTTAAGATAATTCATCAAAATTTCAAAATCAATTAATTGATTTTTTATATATTTTTTTTGTCACCTAGGAACGTAGCCCCTGTAATCCCATATAAATTACCATTCTGTATTCACGGTTTCTGTATTCGCGGCATGTTTATGGAACATATACCCCGCGAATAAAGAACTTTTACTGTACTCAAATAATTTTGTTGCATTCATAGTATTTCATATTATAATCGGCAATACATCTAAAAATTGCAATTTGAAATAGTTTTTTAAAAATCCAATTTTTCAAAATTTTTCCTACGAGCGTAGTCGGATGCCTTCCTCCGTGTACGACGCTGAGTCTTACTAAATCTGCAAAATCAAGAACCCCTTTTCCCAGAACCAAGACGCAATTAGCCTTATTACCCAAGACCGAAATTTTCCATTTTTCCCGTAGCTTCTCAGAAGCGCTGCTCGCTATTTTTAATTTCTCCCATACCAGTTCCCGCCGCACCAATATCATCTCTCCAAATAAAACACGCCGCGTGCCCTTGGCCGAGAGCACTCACCACTCGGTACGGGTACCGTTAAGCCAATGCTCCCGCCGCAAAAACGACGCAGAAGCCACCTGACCTTGCGAGCCTTCACCTTTTTGTTTTTTTCACTTCGGGAGGGAGGGTTGGCGGTCGAAGACGCAACAGCGGAGCGCCACGAGTTTTGGTTTCGCTGCGCACAGTTGTTGATTCAACTGTTGGTTTTGGGATTTATGGTGGCACGACAGACCCAGAACGCTGTGAGTGAGAAGGAATGACGCCACGGGAAAAAGGAAGGAATGTCCTGGTGTAGTTTTTTTTAAGTGATCGTGGTGCCAGTAACCTGGAGAACTTTCACATTTGGGAAACGTGTACTCTAGTGACGTAAATTTCAGTGTCGCGAAAAAACAGCATGACATATCTTGAACTAAGCGCATATTTTACCGCATGCCAGTTTAAAATTATGTATTTGCGGAATAACATTAAATATATACATTCTGTGGGGAGACATTCTGAGTGTGGGGTGGATTTATTGGGGAAAAAATAAGCGCTGAAAAATTAATCACGATCATTCTTTTAAAATCTTTTATGAATATAGTAAAAGCTCTTTATACGCGGAGTATATGTTCCATAAATATGCCTTGAATACGGAATTGTAATTTATATGGGATTATATGGGATTATAGGGATTATAGGATTAGTTCCTAGGTGACAAAACAAATATATAAAAAAAATCAATTTAATTGAAGTTTTTGAACATTTTGATTCATTATCTTAAGGCTTAGGCAATGGTTTGAAGAATTCTGTCATTTTCTCTCACTTGGCAGTTTTTAAAAGCTCCTTCAATTCAGACTGATACGCAGCAGTCACATTAGCAATTTGCCTCTTAAAAATAAGACTTCGTTCCATAGACGGAGCAATGTTCATAAAGAAATAGCAAAAATCATTTGCCATTTTTAAACCTTCACTAAGATTTTTCAAATTAAATGTCACGTTTCCAAAGCCTCTTCTTCAATCGGCTGTGAATTTAACATTTCCTCCAAGTCGGTTTCAGTCAGATATTCAACTTGCGATTCAAGCAATTCCTAAATGTCACTTGGTTCTATCTGTTCGAACCCATCTCGTCCTATTCCATTCGCGATTTCGGCTATGTTTGCAGTTTGCATTTAACAACATACTTTAGACAAAGTTGTAATAAGATCTATTTTACTTTTTTTATTAGTCTATTTGAAGGCATTTACAAAGGATATTGGATTGGATACCTATTGGAATCCTTTTATTAGTATGTATGTACTTATTAGATCCGCGAATAAAGAAATTTGTAGCCACGAATATAGGACTTGGGTCGCATTTTTTTAATCCGCGGATAGTGAAAACGCGAATGAAGGAAGCGCGAATAAGGAGCTTTTACTATATATATAAAGAAAAGTATTTTCAAAAACCCACTTTCCGACATTCTAAAATGTGGAATTAAAAAGTAAAGAATTATTTTTGATTATTGTAGTATGGATTATGTAGTATGGATTTATTAGTAGTATGGATTGCGGTTATACCTACAACCGATTTTATTGAAAAATTATTCTTAAAATTTTGATAAATAATTATAGCTGAAACTGATTTTGATGAAAAATCATATTTGCAATCTTGATGAATAAATATATTTGGTATTCTCATTAATATTTTTATTTCAAATCAATTTGATGAAAAATTACACTTGATTAATAACTGAATTTGAAATAAGTTTTATGAAAAAATTATTACAATCTTGATTAATTGTTTCCTTTAAATGAATTCTAATAAATAATTATGCTTGAAATTTTGATTAATAATTGTAATCAAGATTATAATTTTTATGAAAAAATTATTGCAATCTTGATTAATTATTTCCTTTAAATAAATCCTGATGAAGAAATATACTTGAAATTTTGATCAATAATTATTCATTGTACCAATTTTTCTAAATTCAATAGTCGTCAAACATTATTATTCTATGAAATCAAATATAAATAAATGAATAATTATATTTTATATTATTAAAATGAAGTAATCTCAATAAGGACATGCAAATATCCAAACTATCAAATCAAAATTTGATGGAAATCTATATATTTGATCGTAATTCCATATACTAAACTTCAATAGGGTAGCCTTAAGCGTTTTTGAGTTGTTAGGGAGTGATATACTGATTAACTAGTAGACCCACCGATGTGCATAATGCTAAAAATTTGTTTATCAGATTTACGGATGTCTTAAACGTGGAAATTCATCAAAATCTCGAATTCACTTTCTTTTTAATGATTACTATAGTTTGTATACGTGAAAGCAAGTATGTAAACATATATATCAATAATTGATAATGTAAATGTATACCAGTAAAATCAAAAATTTCTTTGATATCATAAAAACTTCTTTTATTTTTTTATATAAACCATTAATTTATAACAATATTTAGAGTGAATATGCAGGGCTGAAATAATTATGTAGAATAATATAATAAAACAACATCAGTAATAATAACAAAAATAATAATAATAACAACAATAACAACAACAGTAATAATAACAACAACAATGGTAGAATAGATATGAAGTACTCAATGAATGTTAATTATTGATGTTTGATTCAATTTAATACATTGATTTAACATAAAATTTGATCGAAATCCATTTAAATGTCTATTTATTTACCCAGCTGTTTAAGAGCGAATGACCTCCAAAACATAAAAATCTAGATGGATAAAATCTGGTTGATAAATTGCAACAAATAGTTGCAAAAATTTTTTTAATTAAATCTCACAAAGAAATGAAACTGTCTGTTTCTTCTACTTGTGTAGCTCCAAATTAAATTTTGATTACAATTGGTCGAAAAAAGCCGTCCAAAATACATATTTTCCTGATATATTCAATAAAAAAATGTCTTCATGTCAAACCTGTATATTTCCTTATCTAATTATGTTCTAATAATTAATTTTTATAAAAAATATTTTAATACTTTAAATATGACAAGTATTTCTTATTTTTAAATTTTGCTCTATATTTGCTGTATTCCAAATGCTTATCGTTTTAAAATTTAGAAATTTTCTTAACATAGTTTATTAAAATGATGTAGCATTGGTTTATTAAACCTGTGTTATTAACCCTTCTTTGCATGATTTTTTGCGTAAAATAAATCAGGGTGACATGATTCATACTTTAGATTTAAAGGGAAAATGTTAAAAAATGTTTAGTATAAATGTATAATATAAAATAATTAAAAAAAAACAGTTTGATAGCACTGTCTATCATCAAGTAAATTTATATGTTAAACTCAGTACAAAATTTTCAATGTCCCTCTCTTCCAAATTTCTTCCCTCTTTATCTTTTTTTCTAGCAAAACACATCCCAGATTAGTCATAAAAAATATTCAAGAAATCGCAAGTTTCTTAAATGACAAGTTTAAACCAGCTATAAAGTGTGTAGCTTTTGATTTTTTAGACAGCTGCATTCCTTATTACGCAATAATCATGAAAAAAATATGCAAACAACAACCAATTTACACTATACCTGTTTTGAGTACAATTTTGTTCACAAAATGCTATGATTTAAATTTCCAACATCATGCAAAGAGGAATTAAGAATAAATACTTATAGTTATTTTAAATTCATAAATTGTTTTTTTTTCTCTTGTTAATATCATTCTCAGATCCAGTTTTTCTTAATTCATCCCTTCAGCTTCGGGTTAATCTAGTTCCGGTACAAAAATATCTCATTCATCAATAGCATTATTTTACTTTAAAAAAAAGATCTACAAATGAAAAGAAAGAAAATGAAATCTACTATCGCAAATTTCAAGTCATCATGTCAGAACATCTTTATTTTTAAGTCATTACTTGTTTTAATTAATTTAAGTCATTAAGTAGTTTATAGTGATATTTTTCAACATGGTAGCATTATTTTATGAAAAAAATACTTTGGTAAACACAAACTGTTATTTTCTAATTTCTAAGTTCATAAAACAGTTTCATAATGGATTAATTTTAGGACAACAGTCAAATCCTTCAATGTTTCCCACTTAAGAATGAATGAAGTATTATTTCCTCAATGGGGGAAAACGAAAATATTTTTTATCAAAACTGTTATTAAACGCAACTGAGATTTTTTTTTTAACACATTATAAAAACTAAACTATTTAAATTTCGTCCGAAAAAATTTTCATTCCATAAACCTTTTAAAAACGCATCTACTGACAAAGTAGCATACTTAATAATAGAGCAATACTGGTAAAAACAGGTCAACCTTTTAAAAACGCATCTACTTTCAAAGAAAGCATACGTAATAAAAATGCAATACTGGTAAAAGCAGGTAATATATGCGGTTAAAAGATGATTTTGAATTCCAAATTTTTGGCTCAAAGGCCAGTTTTGTCCATACTGCGCCAAATATATGGCAAAATAATGTATTGCAAATGTTAAAAATTTAATACACCATGTAAATAATTTGCAACACTATAAATAAGTTGTAATAAATAAAGTTGTAAAAATTAAAATTACTAAATTTAAAACGGTTAAACTATATCAGATGCAAAAAAAAAAAAACAATTTCTTTTAAAAATTTAAAAACGTTTAGGTGAGGATGTTCTCCTATCATGTCATGGATGTTTAGTAGGAGAACATCCTCACGATGATGATGTTAAAAGATGATGATTTACCATTTATGCTTTATTCATTGCTTACGCGATTACCAGCTTCAATTATTTATTGCCTTCAGTTATTCAAAAACACCTAGCGAAAACAAAATCATGGTCTCACATGATAAAAAAAGTCGAATTCAAAATTAGAATTCTGTGACTGGCATTATCGGAAGTAAATTGCTACCACTTCACAACAAGCGAAAATAACAATTATCACCAGTGTGATTCTCTGCTCACTGGCTTGCTGAAGCAATGCTCTGCTAGCCACTGGAACCTCGATTTAAATCTTGGACTACAAAAAAACCCCACTCTTTACTTGAAACGTGCGATCATCTCTTCATGCCCTCTGCGTCTAATGTTTTTGCCACTTGTTTCCTGCCATTCGATGAACCCTTTGAACTCATTTGATTTGTGCATTCTTTTATTCATTGTTTGCATGTTTACATTGACTTCTTCATTAAAGAACCTGTTTGGATTTTTTTTTAAATGATACCTGATTTTAAACCAGGGAAATTTTATCTTATTCACAAAAAAATGTAAAATAAATAAAAATTATGATGCATTAATTATTGGTGAATAAACAGCAAGAAATGCAGTTACAAATTATTTTAAAAAAATATTTTATTTCGTAGTAATTTTTTTAAATTCTATTTCATACCGAAATTCGAGAAATTTGAAATGCTAGAAAAAAATGAACTGTGATTCTAATGTTTAATATAATGCACCTATTAAAATGTTTTAATCTCTAGATAAAAAATCAAGATTCGTTGAATTATTCAGTTAAATGCTAATATTAAATAAACAGTTTTATTGTTTATATAAATATATTTATTAAATATTTTATTTTCATTCATTATCTTACTTTTCTGTGCAATTTCTATTATTTGGATAAGAGGTACGCTAATTCTACACCTATTTAATCATTAGTGCAAAAAATATGAGCCTCCTTTTTTTAACTAATGACTTTTGTTATATATCAATATGGAGATATTGTAATGATTCACCTTCTCCCCGGCCTGACTATTTGGGTTTCTTTTTCACACGCTCCATAATTGCCATTTCCAGACTAGTCTCCTGGCGGTGGTTTATGGCAGTGTAATTGCTTACGGATCGACAGGTGGAGGACCCTCTTTCTAAGAACGGACATCTGGCCCTTTAGAGTGAGTCCAGATAAAGGATCACTAATCGTGTCTGCGACACAGATGTGCAGCCTAAATTCTTTCCATTGTGGACTGCGAACATTCCTACGGTCAACTGTAGACCAGTGGAGTTTTTGCTGAACGAGGATTGGAGAATCGGCAGCCCAAATGCTTCATTGTGGATGAGAGGTGTAGTTGAAAGAAGAGAGAAAAGGAGAGGTTTTTAAAGAGAAAGCGAAGGCGAGGTTTTTTTTTTTTTTTTTTGTGAAGGAGGACCGGAGGAGACATCGGTGAAAGCAGAGCGTTCGAGAGAAAATTCCACCCGAGGAATTCGGTGAATTCCTGGAATCAGCGTGAGACTTTGTCGGCCTGTTAGCTCCTGAGTTTGTTCTCGTGAGTTTCTCCGAAATATTTCGAGGAACTATCCTTGTAGTGTTGTACATATATCTTTCCACTTAACTAAGATGATGAATTGCAATTTTTCTGTAAATTAAAGCTGCGAATAAAGTAATTTGATTAAAACGCTACCCTTTATTTAATCGGACCTGATCGAGACGTTGTAATATCAAACAAATAAAAAATTAACATACAGTAAAAAAAAATTAAAAAATATTTTAAATTATGATATTGATGTTGTAGCTGTTAATTATCACATTTGCGATTACTTGGATTGTGTTGACTTAAAGCCCAGTAACGATTATCCATGCGCCCCTCGTGTTCGCCGCAATTTTCCCTATTTGCTTTCACTTGTGGTTTTCCATGATTCTTTATGTCTGTTCATTTTACCTACGAGAAGCTCCAGATCGATGTCCCGATGCGAAAGTTTTCTTACAATGCGTCAGATGGTAGATTTACAACCATAATGATTTAAGTACAGTAGTGATGGTACCAGGTAATCTCAAACCCCTGAAGGATATGATGTTAAAGATTGACAGTTTCATTCCAGCTGTTTGAGAGAGTGCAGATGGGGAGGAAGACAGTCATTTACTACCCCGAAAAGAATGCTAGTTTGACTGATCGGTCAATATAAGGCTGGACAATACTTCGGCAGTCGACCACAACAAATCCTGCCGATACTGCTAAGTTCAGTGGTGGCGGGGTGGTCGGCTGTATGCAAGAATAAGAGGTATATTTACAACCATATTTGTGAAGACAAAGGGCCATCGGAATGGGGCTTTACACATAAACAATCTTTTAATTAACAAGTCGAAGAATTGAAGCCTCAGAGTTCAATATCAGTAATTTATCATTGAAATAAAATAATTTTCAATGGTTTTTATCGTATGCATGTGATATCGTCAAATGAGAAGCACCAATTTAAATCGGGACGATTGCATACATTGTATATCGTGTTTAGAGTATGTGAAAACATAACAGAAGACAAAGTCGACTAGTGGACAATGTATTATGAAATGCACGATAGGTGATTCTATTGTCTCTATTTCGTTAACCCAACAAACACCCCTATTTTCTAGTTTTTGAAATCAATGTTGATATGTGCAAAAAAAAAAAAATCCCACTTCCCACCAAAAAGTGCTAGAAATAAGCGATCCGGTAAGATATCTTAATTTACACAATTTGTGAAATTCCTTTTTACATTAATTATTTAACATTTACTTATTATTTAAGCACCAATAATAATTGAATATGTTTAAGTTTTATCTTTAGTATTTAAATTAGATTATAAACTTTCTTTAAAATGTTTTATCTCATTTAACAGTGTTTTATTTATAAACTGTTTTTTCAAGAAATTTTGCAATAATAATAATGGTATCATAATAATCATAAGTTTAAACACGCCTTATTTATCTTATTTTTTTTCTTTTTACATTTATTAATAAAAAGAATTATGTAAGTTACTAAAATTTATTCTAAAATATATTTCTGAAAATAAGTTTAAAGGAGGAAAAGGAAAATAATTATTTTAGTTATCTTTTTAGAATCTTGTCTCTTAAAAATAATGAATAATCCAAGCATTAAAAATCAAGAAATAAAATGAAAGCATTCCAGATTTAAACAGTGTTTCCCTTTTATCAACCGATAGAATAGTTTTATGTTATTTCATTCTATATTAAATAAACACCCTTATTTTGAAAGTTCACGTACAGGTGTTATCATTTTATACTTATTTTTTAAAATGCATGCTGGCTCATCCCAAAGTTACATTTCATTTGCTTTTCAAATTTTCAGCTGGTTATTTTATTTCGGAAGAATAATTAAAGACAATAGAATTTTCCAGCTGCTTCGTGAAGGTGACCTTCAAATTTTTCAACTGGTTTTCGATTCACGTTATTACAGTAGAAGACAAAAATATATCTATGTTGTTTCCCAACAGATACAGCTCGAAGAGGGTGAGATTAATATGGATAGTTAAAACAAATTATGGGAATAATTATCAACGTGTTTTGGCAACATCCAACGCAAACATCCGTGTTGCTTAGACAAACACGTAAGTTGATTGCACTGATAATTCACCCTGTCCACCGGTTTATCAGAAACAATTGAACCGAAATGAATTAAATTATATGTTTTGTTCCAAGAAATTTAATTTGAAAAAAGCACTAATTTTTAAATTTTATATTGCATTTCCTCTATGTTTTAATGGTATTTTATTTTTCAAAAGAGTAAAAGAGGGGAAAAATCAAATAATTATTTAGTAATGAAAATATTTTATTGAGTACCATCTGATATATTACTGAATTTTCCAACTCGGCCTCAAAAGTTAATATAATAAAAAAGTTAAAATTTTATCAATAAAATATCCACGGAATCAATTAACCGTAAAAAATGCAACAATACAAAAATATAAATATGCTTTATTTCTTACTTTTTACTTTAAAACCTTCCAACGATTTTTGTTACTATTTTTTTTTCTATTTATAATTTAATGATTGTAATTTTCTTTACAACGAAGATTACAGTGAAAATAGCTTCTATAATTTTAAAATAAAATATTTATTTCAGATTGCCTCGCCAATTTTAATCTTAAATCGTACACAAGAAAAACAACAGAAATGGTAAAAATCTTGAATACATTAAATATCTAATAACTCAGATTAAATTTATTCATATTTCGACTTTTATTTATACCATATTTAGCACTAAATTTAGCTTTTTAGTTTAGTTTAGTTACATTAACATCTAGTTTTAAAGAAACACCAGGGCTATTTTGGGACGAATCTCGTAATTTTGAACGTTTGGTCCCGATGAATTTCATGATCATCAAACCCGCTTTATAGGTTCGAAACACGATTCCACCGATGATTCTTCAGTGGAATCATGTTTCGAATCTAAAACTCTCCGATTCCGAAGCCCGGATCTTACCACAAGGCCACCGCTGTCCGAATTCTAAATTCCAATCCAGGGTTTCGATGGTTCAACATATAGTGAGAAAATAATTTCAAGAAATTAAATTCTATACTATCTGCCGCCATTTCATATTGTAAAAAAATGTCTTTCAGTAATTATTAATTATAATTATAAAAATTATACTTTTTTCATCGTTTTATCTACTTATTATTAGTTTCATGTAATAATAAAAAATATCTGAATTTGAGGTTTTATTTTAAAAAGTAACTACTTCGGTGTTAAAATCTGAAAAAAAAATTTTTTTTATCACAATTTAAACATTGGCTTAAGGACGTGATTAAATTTCTTGATTAAATAATGGAAATGGGTTGAATTTCATCAGAGCAATAAAAAATGTTGTTACGGATTGTGTATCAGATTGAATTATAAAAATATGAAAATTAGAAAAAAAATATATATGGAAACAATATTAGTGTGTAAATGTACTTTTTTGAGGTTATATTTTTGGAAAATACGGTTAAAAACATCAGATTTTTTCCTTACTTTTTAATTATATTATATTTATTATATTATATTATTATTATAATTTTTAATTATTATATTTTATATTTATTATTATTATGTTATATTATTTTTTATTATTGTATTTTATTTTTAATTATATTATATTAATTAATTTTTGGATTTTGAAAATGTCGCAGTATTTCTTTGTCTTGGGAGGCTCATGGGCCGAATTGTGTCAAGATCAGGACAAAACTGCAGATTTGTATCAGACATACTAATAATCTTTCAGCTTTATATAGAGGATGCCCAATTAGATCCCTTCCCCCTTCCTGCACTTTCTCCTTAATTTCAAAATACCAGCAGTTATACAATGAAAACATTTCCTGCGTATTATAAAATGACATATGTATACTAACCGAAAAGACAATTTTTAACACCTAGTGGGAAATGAAATCAGTGTTAATATTTCAAAAAACGCAGTAAGAGACGAGTAATATCAATTACAAAACTGTTCAGAATAGTCTATTTAACCAATTTGCATCATATAAAAATATGAAAAAAAGTTCCATATCACGGAAAATGTTTTATTTCATACTTAGGTGTAAAATTGTATAAAGGTTTAAAAAATTCATTTTTGAGCATTATTGGTTAGTAATTTTGTTCAGTGTGGTAATATTTCAAATGTGGGATGCATATAGGTATGTATAATATAGGCATAAATATAGTATAGGTATATATATAAAATATAGGTGTATATAATATGAATATAGTATATATCATATTATATGCATATCATATAATGCTAATATGCATATATGCTAAGCATATAATATGATGCAGCGTATATATACGCTCCAGTGATAGTGACCAGGAAAATTTTATTGATGTAGTACACTACTAATACAAATACAAATGGGTTAATAATACGTCGTGTATATTAATATAGGGAATAATTGCAATGCATATTACTTTCACATTTTTCGAAATTATGAGATCTCACGTCATGGGCAAAAGGAGAAAATCTTAATTTTAATACACACACGCAAAAAAGCCACAATATTTTTTGTCGCTTTAGTTTAGTTTAGTTATGTTATCGCCCGTTTTAAAGCAAAACAAGAGCTATTTTCGGTTAGACTCTTAATTTTGAACCGTGGCCAGATGACGAAGCTGACACCTGAGTTGCAACCCTCCACTCCTAATTTTCTCACCACACTAGCGGTAGGACGTTTGGCCCAACGGATTCAACGTGCATCAGAGCCGCTTACATGACGGTTCTTAGTCATGTAAGCGGCCCTGATCTCTCTTCTCAAATCTGAAACCCTGCTAATTCTATTTTTCTTCTTCTGTGAGTATAATTTAATTAATGCACGACCTTTCCTCCGACATGAAAAAGGTCCTTTGAAGACGTATTACATTTTTATTCCGGAGTATCAGAGGTTTGCTACCTGTGGCTGTTTTGACGCAAAGTTACGGCTCTCCAATTCCATACAAAAAATTAATAATTATTATAAAAACCCTTAAAAATATATTTTCATATTTCTTAAGTACTTAATTTCTCAACAGCTTTTATTAACATGATCATTAATGAGAATACAAATGAGATCAAGATTGATCCATGGATCGCTTTCATGCACATCTAGATCAGAAAACTAAAGACTTGTGCAGTGGCAAGTTCGCAGAACTCAAGAGCAAGTTGGAAGAGTTGGAGGCCAAGAAATGCATGCACATTGCGCTGCCCAAGTGGACAGCTCTGAAAGAAATTCCGAGAGTTGAGGTCTCATACTCGACACATGGAATAGTCTTCCAGAATGGTACAGTAAGGAGAAGGCATTCGGAGTGCTGATGATTTTCTGGTCGTCATAATCATGTGAGCAAGAGTTCTCTTGCATGAATATAATAATAAGTAAATTTAGAAGACATTTAATAAATGAAAAAAATAGAGTCGCTCTTGAAACTTAAAACAACAAGCTATAAGCCAAAATTAATCAAATTTTCAAAAGGCATGTAAAGGCTATGCCCTCATTGATGTAACTATCTATATTTGTGTTTTTTTATGAATAAAGACTATTCCGTATTTAAAGCCGTTTATTTTAAATCAAATTAAATATATATAAGTAAATACGATAATATTAAATCAAAAAGTTTTAGTGACTCTTTAAAAACTGGAAAATTTTGTAAATTGTTGCTTTTGGCTCTTCCGTTTCAATAGGTTGCCAACCTCTATAGCATACCATTTAATATTCTAAAATTGTGCCAAGTAAAATCATAGTATAAAGGACCAATAATTTTGTATTACGCATTAATTTCCTTAGGGTGTTTTACGAAATCAATAAGCAGGTATGCAACTGACACCTCCCCATACATCTTGTACCTTTTCCGAGAAGGGAATAATAACTCTGGAGACAATCACCAGGTAGCGCTGTGAATCATCTTCTCACCATTTTGTTATACCTACTAAAAAGTAGATACCACTTTCATGACTTCAGCTGTTATCATTCTGAAGTTAAAATGGAAGATATGAAATTTAAATGGGCACCTTGAATTAGATTGCTTAGAAGTTTTTAAATTTTATACTCATTAAAATGTTACATATATCAATCTATGCTGCTGGCTTACAACATTTTGCAAATGTATATTTGTTATATCAGTTGTAGATCTGGATTGATATCTTTTCGGAATATTTCCATTCGTAGGGACGGAGTGTGTGTGTGTGTTGTTCTTGATAAATAAACTTTAAATCACATAGTTATATTTGATATAATTATTAAAACGACCTAAAAGATGCAAACTGGAATGTAAGCAGTTTGGCACAAAGACTGCAAATTAGTAGAATTTCGCTAGTACTAATTTTTGATAATTTGTTGCAACAAAATTAAATACTAGTAAAGATGCATAATGGGATATTTTAGGTAAAAGGATAATAATAGGATAATGAAGGTAACATTATAATAAGGGATTGTAATATTTCAGGCTGTGACTCTAAATTTCTGTTTCATATTTTTCAGACGTCTATAAGAAAACAACAACGCTTAAATGTCATATCAGTGTTGAGATATGTGTACAGAAAAGTTTAAGCCTTGAAAAGATAACAAAACCCTACAGATATCAAAAGACAATTTGTGACAGATACCAGTATATATATCATGTATATATTATGAATCTAATTTAAAAGAAAGGTCGAGAAAAGGGATTTAAAAGTTTTGAAAATCAGAATTAGTATAAGAAATTTTTAAATTTAAGCTTAACAAAGGTGTTATTAAAAAAATTTCAAGTATATATTGAATTTTAAAATAAAATGTCAGCTTTCCATCTCAATTTCTAAAATACATAAACCGAATGCTCTAAAGAAGCATGCAAGTGGAGTTAGATTATGAAACAAGACACCTTGACTTCAGTTTGAAATGAAGTAAAATGATCGATAATGCTCCTTTCCCTCAGTATCAAATACCATCGCCTGCTCCCAAAATGAGGGCGACATTCCTCATTTCCTAGTAAGTGCACATCCTTTATCTTTCGAATTATTATTCTTCCACATCATCGTCAATTATTATCTCTCTTAATATCCCCCTTTCCCCTTAAAAGGTATTAATGTAGCGCAGAGCGCCATCTCTGAAGAAGGGAACGAACTATTTTGCCAAGAGACTGACATTGATTAGTTCAGATCACGAGAGGGGAAATGATTCAGAACAACAACAATAAAAGGAACAAGAACTGAGAAGATGGAACAAGATATTAATTTCTCTTTTTTGTTGTTGTTTGTTTTGTTTTCAGAGCTAACTGGGCAACTGGAAGAAACGAATTTTTATTGGGATTTCTGAGATGTACAGATAATACGTTTCACTTCGTACTTCTAGTGAGCATAGTTTTGTAGAATATTTCTGTAAATAAAAGGGGAATTTTAATCTGTGAATTTTTATCTTTCATTTATTTTTTAAAAAGTATTAATGTACTTCTGTTAGAACAAAATACGAAGAGTTAGAACAAAACTGTTAGAACAAAATTGAATTATTAGGCTAAATAAATGGATGAATTCTCGTTTGACATAAAAATAATTTGGTAAAAAAATTCGTCCGAATCATTTGTATAATATTTACTAAAATCTAAACATTCATTCTTAAAAATACAATTTTTTTTGACCAACGTGTTGAAAATTACTTTGAATATTCCGAATTAATGCATATATTACATAAAATCAAGTGTAATTTTATCAAATGGAACTCAAAATTGGTCATTATTTGAAAATTTGGGAACAAACACATTCTTGTGTCATTATATTTAATTATTTTGTAACAGCAGTGTGTACAAAAGTATAAAATCCTATTTTATTTTTAAATATATATGTATAAAAATGTTGTGATAAAGCGAAGTCATGAAATCTGATTTCTGTAGAAAATTTAGAATGAACTTTTAGAACGATAAATCCTATCCAATTCCGATAAATTATTAGGGAATTTTTATGGAACACAGGCTATATATTAATACTTGATTTTATACTGAAAAGAAGATCAATTTACGTATATATATATATATATATATACTGTGTGTGTGGGATTTTAGAATTTTATTATTTGAAATTCTATTTGAGTATTTTTGACTATGAACATTGACATTCTTATAAAAACTGTTAAGATATTTTTAATCATAAAAATTTTTTCATCATTTTTTAACCTTATTATCTATTAACAGCATGGCTTAATCCTATTATAAGGCATATCTTATTATAAACAAATCAAAAGAAAGCCATAACAATTGTTACTATTTAAGGCATTTTTCAAATCAACAAAATCAGCATCTACTATCTAACAAGTAAAGTTTATTAGCTATATATTTAATAATCTGCCTTCAGAAGGCTTTTTCAACGATACATTTCACACTATGTGTGTTGTATGATCGGACCTGCTAAGATATTTTGAATCATAAATCGTATTAATAATGTTTTTAAATATAACTAAATAGCATGATATAATCTATTTATAAAAGGTGTCTAATAATAAACCTAAATAAAGTCATAACAATTGTTGTTATTTAAAGCATCTTTTTCAAATCAACAAGCTCAGCGCCTACTATCTAATAAATAAAGTTTAATAGCTACATATTTAATAATTTTCCTTCAGATATATTTTTTACTGCACGTTTCACATCATGTAGCATGTCATGTGATAAACATATTAGTCTGTAAACATTATTATATTAAAACAATATCCAAATTTCAAATATTTATTGTTTTTGACGTATAGATTGAACACTTGCTCATATTTTCTAGCACAATAACGACCACTTACGGATTAAAAAATAATTTTTATTTGATAAAAATTTGTTAATATCATATATTTATCTTAAATTTAACGAGATCCTTATCGACGTATACTTCCTACACGCATTTCCCGTGTTCTTTTTTTTCCCACCCCAAGTTCTTTCAACCTTGCTTCTACATTTACAATCAAAGAAAAGTGTTTTCCGTTGAATAAAATAAAGAGCCCTAAGTCATTCCTTCGCGATCAGCACAATTCGTCCAGAGGTTGCCACTTGACCGCGACCGCATTCGTTTCAGTGACATTTCAGACATTGATGACTTTTTTCCCTCCTGAATTCTTCTAAGGTTCTTGGACTTTGTCAACTCCTCATAAATTATTTCGTGCTTTTTTTTCTCCCTCACAACACGAGGAAGCATTTTTGCAAAGCTTCGTTTCAACTGATACTCGAAATGAATGAAACGGAGCACATGGCTCTGACCCATGTGAGAGGAGGTCCACTTATTACATGTTTTATCCTCTTTGTCAGCCCCGCCTCATCCCCTCTTTAAGGAAATAGAGGTCTTGATAAGCCAGATTAAGAAGGAAAAAGCAATCATTATTTTATTTTCATTTTTCAGGTTGGCGCACAATTTAAGATTGGTCATCATTTAGTTGACTAGAAATACCCGTACTGCTTTGCCCGTGGTATAGCACCCAAGAAGATTCTGTAGATACTGCTACTTTCAGTGGTGGCGGGGTGATCGGCTGTATGAAGAAAAAGAAGCATCCAAGAAGAAAAAATAGCTTCAAATTTAAGTCCAGCCTCCATCGATATGGCATGGGCATGCTAAGCAACATCAAACCAAAAAAAAATATTTAGAAATTATCAAAAATAGCTACAAAACCATTTGTTATAGAACGAAGCTTTTTTGTATTCAATGTACTTCGTCCGAGATTGATTTTTTTCTTCTTTTGAGCATAATAAGACTCGGATCGCTGTTTAAATTCAGATTTAAACAAACAAACGTTTCGTATATGCCTACCACTGCTCTTGCTATTTGCTCATGCGCAGCTTGAGGTTTTAGGAATAATTAAAATCGCAATAATAAAACTCCCGTTTTTTATTTTGTAGCTAGTAATATTATCTATGCATGTTCTCTAAATGATTAAAATAGAAAATTAACTTTTACACGAGTTTTTTCGTTGAATTCCTGTCACGAAGCTAAAACCTTTCTATTGCAACTATTTAAAGAAAAAAAAACTTTTTTTCACTAGTTTTCAAATAAATAAGATTGCAAAAATTACAAATTCTATGAAAGATAAAATATTAGGATAATTATTAACACTTAATCATAATTGTTAAGAATCCTATATATTATAGCTTTCTAGTTATTAAAATATTTATAAAATATAATATCTACTTTAATAATATGTGCTAAGTAAATACCGGTTATCTGGTTTCATAATAATACTACATATTCTTAAAATTAATAAATTAAACAATATTAACCCAAAATAAATCATTATCATAGATTTATCTCATTTTTGAAATATTAAACTAATTTAACAATCTTATTGAAAGAAGGGCCTACTTGCAATAATAATGAATGCAAACAGCCAAGTATTTCGACAAACCATTGAAGGATAAGAATCCAGGAATCACGCTACAAATATTAAAAATAGGAAAATCTACTAAGAAATTTTGTGATTAGAAATTACTGTGCTAGAGTTCCCACGACATAGCTATAAAGGATTGTATTATGGAAAAGTGTATAAATGGAAAAGTCATTAATTTTCGCTAAAATACACCGCAACAAATCGTGTGAATCTCCAACAAACATCTACGTTCATTACTGGAATGAACTCTGGTTAAACGTGCTTCGCAGCGAAAAGAAAATTATGTGTGAAATCGATGTTGGAAATGATGTCTTCTTTGAAAAGGGTGGAAAAATGGTTCACGGTCGAGCAGTATTTCCTCCCATACATAAGTGGCAAGAGAAAGGGCAGAATTTTAAAGACAAGAAAAGTTAGGAGCATTTAATATGATGAAAAGTTAGGATATTATGATGCTTCCTACTGTGTAATTTCCCTTTTGGCATTGTAATGAGTCAATAAAGGATTTTCAGTTAGTCAATTGTCGAGACTGCCAGTATGAAATAGATGAATTCAGAAATGTTGTTTATCGAATTGCCGAACAAATATAATTTAAAAAAATACAAATTCTATGAATTATATATTATAAAAAAATATTAGCATCTATTAATACAAATACAATACACTCCCAAGCCTCCAGTTCGTGATTATCCGGCTTCAGTACTATCTGGCCTAGTTTTCCTTATCAAAATTGATTAAGAAAGAAAAGGCGTTGCATTGGCAATATTGCCAAGCCATGGAAGTGGGTGTCTGCTGAGGTCCACCTGTGTGTTGTGTGTAAAAAACAAGTTGTTGTAGGAAAAGATCAACGTTTTGCTAGTTGATCTGTGCATAATGGACCTCAGTTGTTGCCGTTGTTCCCGATTATAACTTCGCAGTATGTACAGGATTCATAAATTGTTCTTGGGTTGTGCTTGATGTTTTTTTTAAGTAATCCACAGTGAAATATGCAGAATTCATGTTAATTCAGAATTCAGAATTCATCCTATGGTATATTTTTCAACTTACATTTTCTCTAATAAATTCTCGCAGTGCAGTATATAAACATACATAAACTACCAGTAGGGAGCCTTCTCTTTTAACTCCACACGTTGCCGGCAACTCTATGTTTCACTGGGCCGTGGTAGTGGTCTCATTCTACGTGGTTTGAGATAAATGCAGATCTTAGTACTCATTAAGTAGCGAGAAAATAAGTACCGTATTTAGGTGAATCTAATGCGCATGCTTTTTGACCAAATGTAGTATTCAAAATTGGTTTTTTTAAAATTATTTTTACAAAATTAATTAAACATTTTTTATTATTTTTACAAATTAAATTATTTTATTTTTAATTTTTATTACAATTTTTTTATTATTTAAAGTTTGAAAAAGGGGATGCGCATTAGATTCGCATAAATGCGGTATTATAACAATGAGTTTTGAAATAAAAACTTGGTTTTCTGGTATTGGTGGACAAAAAAAATAAGGTCACTAACTTCATTTACCCGTTTTTCCCCAGTTCCGTCACATTAGGATCGGGAGAATACGGTACAAATCCTATGGTTTAAATTGTAGCAACTAAATTTAATGCAAGTAAACTTGGAGGACAAAAATATACCCTTCAGAGTGATTTTTTTAAAGATTAATGATAATTTTCATTAACTAGAAATGAAACGAGTTTTTAGGGTTTTCTCCTAATAACTTGTGAAAATATTACTGCACGAAAGAAATTTTTGCATCACTTTAAAAACACCTTTTTAATGATGTTAATTTAATTGTCTAACAAATTTTTACCAAATGTAAGTAATTTTATTAACATCTCCTTCTGCATAAAATCTTCAACGATATATTTTATTTTTGCCGTGACACTTAAACTGTTTTTAATCTATATAGTTTAATGTTTAATCAATGAGAAGTTAAGAGATGAAATAACATTGCCACAAAATTTATTGAGCAGTTTGTAAAGCAAATATCAGCCACTTAATTCTCTAATGACGCAATAATGTCATAGTACTCGACCTCATGCTGCAAGGTTCATGTATATAGTAAACAGAATATGTGTTAGACTATTACAAACAACGCGTCTTTAATGTCTATAACCATTTAATACTTAAAAATACTTTCTTGCAAGAGTCATGAATATCACATTTATGTATAAAAGATGTATGTGAAATTAAAAAGAAAGATATACGGCCGAACTAGATGGCCACCAAAGGAAACTAGTGAAGAGTAAAAACCAGCCAGAATAGCATAAGAATATAAATGTTGGATATATTATCCAGATGACACAGAGTGTACTTTCTTAGAGTGGTAGAAATGGAAAGTCCCACAAAGGTTGAAGCTCTTCTTCTTCTTGTTGTTACTTATGGCACTTTACAAGCTTGCTGACTTAGCCGAGATGAGCATCTCTTGTTTTTTCAGTAGCGCCAACTAGGGCCAAGAGAACGACTTAGCTGCTTCATGCTTCACATTCGTTTGCACAGCCCTTTTTTACTGGGGCAGTGCATTCATACACCTCACAGATGGAACAGAGAAGAACAATCATGCTCGAACCCAGGACGCCCTGAAATTTTGATTGGTGACATTTCAAACTTGAACAGTATGTGCACATATACTTCTTGCAGTTCTTTTTGCTATGGAGGACGCTTGGTAAGTATATGGTGAAACAAATCTGACCAGTTGAATACATGACACGTTGCTTTATTTCCCAAGAAGTAAAAAAAATGGACATGAAAATAATATCCGCGGCATACTTGAAAAATAATTACTTGTAGAAACCCAGAACACAAACAGACAGAATATAGCGGTAGCACTCAAAATAGAATCACTCAATGATCAACATTTCAAACAGAGAATTAATGTTGGTTTGAGTGCTTCCCCTTATATTTTCTGAGTGTTAGAGTTTGGAATTTTCTGGAAAGATCTACGGATCTTGCTTTCGAAAGCAGAAGTAATCAAATTCCCGCCCAAGCCACCAAATAGAAAACAAAATTGTCACGTTAACTGGACATCACTGATCTGGCATCCATTCAGCAACCATTAAATAACTAATCATTTAGACTAATTTTTGAATAAAATTAATTAATCTCTTTTCTAATGATGACTATTTATTTATAAGTTAAATACAAAATATTTTGGAGAATGGGACTAACGCTTAAAATTCGAAATTGTCCGATTCATCCTGAGACATCTAATTATTTAAATATTCTAATGTTATTAATGCGATATATTATAGATTAGAAATCTCTCTCATAACCATGAATGGAAGATCTTTTTCGCAAATAAAGAAATCTTGATTCATTCGTTACGAAGACTATTTATTTATAAGTTAAATACAAAATATTTTGGAGAATAGGACTAACGCTTAAAATTCGAAATAGTCCTAATCTTCTTGAGACATCTAATTATTTAAATATTCTAATGTTATTAAATGCGATATATTATAGATTAGAAATTTCTCTCATAACCATGAATAGAAGAACTTTTTCTCAAATAAAGAAATCTTGATTCATTCGTAATGAACACTATTTATTTGTAAGTTAAATACGAAATATTTTGGAGAATAGGACTAACTCTTAAAAT